>JAGVSQ010011635.1:0-12126 GCA_022683975.1 Rhyacophila evoluta | reverse complement strand
ACTTACTATTTATAGTATTAAATTAGTAAATATCATTAGTGAAAATAATAATAGACGTATTAAAAAAGAACAACAAAAATATTCCTAATCTATTGGAATTAACCTATTTATTATATGTATTAATATTATCTTCTGTATAATAATGAAAAGGATTATTGCTATAAAACATTTAAAGTAAATTTATTTGGTACACAAAAACAAACAAAGATAGTTTAATAAAATTATGAACGATATTGCAAGACTGACGAAAGAATATGACGACTTCTGGGAGGAAATGGAGTTATCAAGTAACACAGTAAACAATATTTAAAAAATATGTAAATGAATACAAGTATATTCATATTCCTCTTATCGTTGTTAATTGATACTCTTAATTGATATCAACTGTGCAAGATTAAGTTCTTATGCTCCCAAATTTTTAAATTAGTATGACGTATATATTAATTTATTTTTGTTTGAAAATGCAGCAGGTTATGACTAAATGTATAAATATTATGAAGCATAAAACATTTTATTTTAACTTTTTTAATGGACAATTGTGAAACTAAGATCGATACTGTAACATCTACATATAAAAAACGACGTTTATACGTCTTACTATCTACGCGTTTGCTGTCTTCTACCTATCAATCGACGGTACAAATCATCGTATCAAGCATATCAATTTTTACACTGTTTAGATCTATATGCTCCACTTTGGAGGCGATTATGAAGTACACAAAAATCTTGTCAATATAAATACAATAAATATTACAATTACAAAAATTGGTATTTATTTTTAGTGGGAGGTTAGTGAACGTAGTGAGCAAAAACATGAACAGTGTAATCATTCAACTAAGTGTTATGTTTTTAATTAAAGAAAACGAATTATTTGAGTATTATAATATATATAGAACGATTGTAATGGGGTATATTAATATACAAGGCGATGTCGTTTATTAGATTTCGTACAATTAACCACCAGAGAAAAATTAATTAAGCTTTAAAACTCACCCCTCCTCGCGCTTCATTTAACATTTTTACGTTTCTTTCATGTCACGTAAAGTTAACCCCTTAAAAGTCAGCCCTCCAAATTACAAAAATTATCATTCAACGACGCTTTTAATGGGTTCGTTTTGCGAAATTTCCACGGTGTCAGACATACTGCTCTCGAACAATTCACCGCGGGGATATGCTAAGCCCAGGAAAATCGACAATAAGTCCAAAAGAAATTAAAAAATACGTGCGGCAATTTACGAATGAATTTTTTAATTTAACTCCCAAGTTACAACTATAATATTTGCTTACTCTTCTACATTACTACGATCGTTTGAAAATATTTCTTGACAGATTAAATCTATTTATTAAGAGGTAATTATCGAAAGAAGGCTGTTTTGAAAAAAAATAGGGTAACATCTTTTTCCCTTTCACAGTCTATATGTATAATATATATTGCAAGAATTATACATATGTATTTCGCTGTCGAAAAACATTGATATTGTATAGATATTATCTTTTGTTTATTTTTATGTATCTATATATAATAATAATGTGCAATACTCGATTATAAAAACATGATCATTGGTTGTTATATTGCAAGAGTTTGACATTTAAGCGTTTATATTAACCAAATTTAATTAACCGCTCAATCACAGCTGAGAGCATAAATGATATAATTTTAACAGACGACGTTTTTAAAGTGAGTTTATGTAGTATTATGTCATACTAGGGAGAATAAAAAATAATATCAATAATCATAAAATATGTATTTGAAAGACCTGATCATGTGTGGCTGCCTTAATCATGAGTTAAGTAAAATGCCTCTACTTGATTCATATGTTCAGTATAACTTACAATTATTTAACACCAAAGCTGTATCCGTTTAAATCCTTCGACCTATCATTTACAATTTATGAATTTAAAACAAGTCCGTTAATTTCCGAGATATATTTTACGTGAAAACTGTAATGTTGCCAACAATCAAAGGTTATTATTATATATAAGATTATCTATGAAATCTAATTACGCTTTACTTTAAACTACACCGGCTAGAAATGAGAACGCTTTTCTTTACACCATTTTTTTCAGCATTCTTGTTTTATAATCAATATAAGTACTCTCAGTTTACAGGTAAATTTAAAGAAATATATCACCTCAGCTTATATTTAAGGTTTTAATGTGATTAATATTTTTTCGTAAAGTCCTATCACTTATTTTTATTGATACATCGACTGAAAGCAGCCTTATTATGTGTAATATTATCCACCTGAACGATTGGAAAGAAGTTCTTAAATATTAAAAAAAAATCTTTTTGATTATTCTCTTAAATATACTATAACACTTTTTTTAAAACTTGGATTAAATATAATAAAAATACGATGTGTTTACTTAACTTAAATTTGATCAATATATACTTGGCAGACTTTTCATATTAGTAATGTGATTATTATATTTATTTAAAAATTTAGCTGCAATTGTATAAAGTAGTAAAGTTATTTTTTAAAAATAATAGTAATTATAACTGTGACGCATATTATCAAAACCATCGTTTTATATATCTTCATATTTACGAAGGTGAAGCATATAAAGCTCTACAGTGTGAGAATGTTCACTCCTAAAAAGGGAATAATTTCAATATTATAATTATATCTTTTGACGATTTTTTTAATCAGGATTGATTTTCAACCAATTTAAAACAGCATCAAATACTGTATCTTTGAAATTTTAAATATCCTTCAGCTGTAGGATTCAAACTCGCGACCTCCAGCTATAAAACGTGCATATTTTTAAGTTCTAAATATTTTAAATGGGAAAAATCAATATTTAACACAAGTATTCAATATTATAAAAATCCTTTTTTAATTGTAAGAAAATTTCAGTGTTTTAAATATAATATATAAACGTAGCCATTTGTCACATAAGTATAAATAAATATAATACAAGTAAAAACTTAAAAATGTGATGTTTAAAAATCAATTTTCGTTTTTTCAATAAATATCAAACTTTTTATGACCAACTGTTAGAATTGAATATATTTTTTATGTAGAAAGAATAAAAAAGAAAACATCAAAGAAAACCTTAGGAAGTGTGTTATTAAAGTTTGAACAATTTATTCAGCTAAAGATTTTTGCATACTCGCCGGCGCCATCTTGCGGGGACGCCGGCGCAAAGGGGAAATACCGGAAAAGGAAACGTTTACCTTCTTCAAATATCAAATTCCGAGCACAAAGCCTTCGTCCGGGCCTGGCGGACTTCAAACAGTCGCAAGCAATTGAACTCACGGCCTGCGCTGTGTTATCCCAGTGACGTCTCTAAATGGGTCAACAGTATATGTTTAAAACGTAAATAACTAATCTTACAGTATTTGTATCAATTTAAAATACTACCCTAATCCACTCTAAGGTAAATTCTACGAGTGATATTAAAATTGGCTTCCATTTCCAAAACTGATAACACGTTCAATTAAATTTGTTAAAGACGCCCAGGATGTTTTGTAAAAGTAAGTACAACAGAATTAAATCTGTAGTAATTAGCTTCAGAAGAGTTTTAACCTTGCCAACCTATTTTTCTATGCAATTTGATTTAAAAGTGAAGATTACTAAATATTATACTATTTACAGGATGTATTCCGTAGAAATACGAGATGCTAGCATGACATGGGAAAACGTGAGACACGAGACTACAAACGACGGGTATGTCCATATGGCCCACTTAGGGAACAGACATGGAAGAAGATGGATGATATTTGATTTAGATATGGCTATACGCAGAACTTAAAACCCTCTTTTATTCCAGTTTTAACATTATTTTGTTCACAAAATTTCACTTATTTAATTTGCCTTCATTAGCAATGTATTTTATGAAAAAAAAAACATCAACAAGAACGTTATTCATGTCAAATTAGCTTCATTTGTTTTATGTTAACTGTGGACATGAAAAAGAAGGTAACCTTCAATTTTTTTTTTAATAGCCATATACGTTCTATTAAAAGGGGATATGCTGTAAATACCAAATTTGTATCTAAATTTGCCTTTCAGGTTCGAGAAAAGAATGGCCTTTAAAATTTGTTAGCTGAAAAAATGACTATTTTTCTTAAATTAATTATCAATCTAACTTAAGATTAGTTAAATAAAACAAGAAGTTTAGTTTTCATGCACTTAAATATTGTATCTGTTTAATATTTTGACTTTGGCACAAAATCATTATTTGTATTTTATGCCCCCTGTAAAATGTGGTCTGTGAGGGTAACATCCTTTTTTACAAACGTAATTTAGTCTAAAGAAGAACAAAAAATACAGAATCATTATCTTTTGCCATGTAGCACCCAAAAAAATCCAATGATTCCGTCCCTTCTTATTCTTCCAAGTTCCATGTATACCAAAAACATAATAAAGTAATATTATATTTAATTAATAAAGCTATAATAATTTTTAAAAATCCCGATTCACACAGTTAAATATTGTAGTTTAATATTAAATAAAGCATAGTAAAATAGAATTTCCATTAAATCACAACACGGAAGTCTCATACACAAATATTTATTTTATAAAACGTAGTTTTTATAAAAACGAGAGAATTGTAGATACTTAAAGCCGAATGTATGAAAAAGAGAAATGTGCTTTGGGGCGGTTCTCTTTGTGACGCCCATGTACTTTGTTGAAAAGCTTGCGTCCGACAGAAAACTTTGCCTATTTCAAAGCTTTGAACTTATGTTATTACACCTTAAGTTTTATTTAGGTACGTATATTGCAAATACACTACGTATTTTGACGTTCTTTGTTATAAAAGGAAACGAAGATTTCTCCTGTAATATTTATGTAGGTATAATACGATTTTCGGTTTATTTCTGCTTTCTATGAATAAATAAAATGTATAAGGTATTCAATTTAGTTGATATTATTATTTGAAATGCCGATTAGTATTAAACTTTATCAAGAACAATCTTAAGGTATTTATAGTATTTTTCGTTTTACGTACATTTTACGCACTCAGCGTGGAGATGCTTATAAATATAATTTACTATAATCAATGGGGTTAATGGGTTCTTGTCCTGTCTGAATAATAGGTTAAGACGAAAAATCATGGTATTAATATTCATCTAAATTTCATATACTGCCATCTGACGAATAAAACAAGTAATCGTGTACAATTTATCCGTACGTCACTCAAAATAAGTTCACATGTTTTATTTTAAAAATATTACTCGTTATATATCATACATATCGACTGTGTAAAGGAAAAAAGTCGTAACCTTCAATTTTTGAAAATAGCTTGTATTAGTAAATCTAGATCCATACAACTTAACATACATTCAACTAAAAGATTTTAAGCAAAAAATGCCGAATTAGTGTCTGAATTAAGCCTTAAAATTAAAAAAAAATGCATGTGATATTTGGAAAAACGGCTTAAATCTAATCAATTTTATCTGTTTTCCTTAAATAACTTATTAAACTAATATCAAATTGAGTAAATAAAATACTAGTTTTAGTCTTCGTGCACTTTAATGCTGTTTCTATGTAATGTTGGCTAAAATTGGCTAAAAATCATCAAATAAAAGTCTTTTGTGCCTTCTGTATAATTTGTTCTATGTGACTTACGTCATTTTTCCTTTCCACAGTCAATATGCTGGGTATATTTACAAATTGAACTTATTTCACTTTGTCAAAGTTTAAAGAAGAAGATTTTGAATGAGTATTCTTTGCATAGAAGACCTCTATAGCATGTAACCCGGTAGAAAATAACAATTGTTGAAACACATCTTGGGGTCGGTACTCAGTCCGGCGGTCAATAGTTCTGTCAGGGTCTGTTTCACTGTCTTTCAATGCTTTCAACCTGCCTCGGTGATCGATCTCGCACCACGTAAGATCAGCCATCTATCTTGGCTTTAGGCTTCCACTGACTGAGGATTGTAAAGATCTTAAAATTTAAATTTAAAAAATAACGAAACAATATCTAGCTACAGCATAAGTACTTTTTTGATAAAAGCTGAATGCATTCATACACCCTATTCATCTTACCTATAAAAAAGCCACTTACGTATAATAAGTACACCTACATTTCATAAGTAATTGATTGCAGTAATCACTGTACTCTGTTAAAAAACAATATACAAAAGCACCACCATGCGGCTAATAACAGAGATTATAAACTTGTGTAGACACAATAGATAAAGACGTAATCTTCTGTTTGGTATTAATAACAGTTGTGAAAATGTTTTATCAAACAATGGCCGATTATTTTTTGTAGAAAGTTTCCCCTTTCAGGAGAAATGTTTGTCTTCGGGATCATACTATGATGAAAGTGGAAGTAAAACATTCACCAATTGCGATTTTTATTAATGGCAATATATAAAACGCACAATTTTCAATATTTATAATTTTAATCCTAGATAATTTAAGCCAGACTTCTTTATGTAGATTAGGTATATTTATCTGTTCGTATAAGTGAGAGATATATTTTCAAAATGAACTCTTCCAAACATTTTCAACAAGTATTTTTTTGTATAAAACAACCATATAGCATGTTTATATTTTCAATATTTTTGATTTTTTTACATAATGGAATAAGTTCGCTTAGGAAATATACGCCTCAAATTATATAAGTGACTATAACAGATCTCATTGAACAAACGAGCCGTGTTTATCGATTATTTACGTCTATTGTCTTGGAAGATTGGACACCCTCTTTTTACGGATTGTATAAATATATTAGTTTGGGGATATAACAAAAATATTATTTCATAAAAATCAGGTATCGACTTAAATATTATACATCGTGATTTAATGGATTTAATAAAAATTTGACAAACGAAATTCGAATTTCGTATTTAAAAAAATAGAAAAAAAATCGTTATAACACTAACTGTATTTTTTGGGTACATTATCCATACATATATAGTAATGCTAGCATTGTTATCCGGCTTCGCCTGAGATACATTCAAACTTTTCTTCATTCGTATTAGAAATTTATTTCAATAATTGTTATTGAAATAAATACTCATGATAATAGAATTAATAGAATTGACCTAGAATACTAATCAATATAAAATGTGAAAATTTTACGCCGTTGCTGTTACCGCTTAGGAGGAGTTCTTGTGACAAACAGATACACACACATATTTTCGGTCTTAAAGTATTATACTACATATTTTTATTGCAGCTCAAAATTAAATGACAATCCATTCATATGAAAAATAATCTATCAATACATGTTTTCACATTGTGCAAATCTGTATACTACGAATTATAAAATAACCTTTAAATTTATATTTTAAGTTTAAAACTAATTGATATTGATTTTTAGGTGACGGAATACAGCATTTTCTTAAATTTATTTCACAATACTAGGCCGCCAAAGTTTACGCTACTTGAAGTTAGTATTTGATATTATTATGGTGTCAACAGGAAGGAATACATTCATATTACATTTCTCGGCCGTCAAACGAAAATTATTTAAATTATCCTTCACCCCAATTATATTAAACCTTAGTAAAGTTAAATTATAGCCGAGCGTGCAGCGAACAATAAAATGACTTATTTATTGACTTCATCATATCATTGAAAGATATTGTTTACTAAGCGTTTATTGGAATTATATGGCATCTATCTCATAACATTTGCTAGTATCAAGTATCCTATGGTTAGCTACAAAAATAGACAGATGTAAGTTTTGGAGATTTTTTTACACGGTCAAATTTTAATATGATGCTTTATTTGAACATTAAATAAAGTAGTTAACAACATACATTCAAGTAGAAATAACGACTATACAATTACTAAAAATGGTAAATTGTAATATTGAAGATCTTTGGGAAATTAATAAAACAAAATATTGAATTCATAAATCTTCAAATATAAAATAATATATTTAATAAATATTCATATTAGATTTTAGTTTGACAAGTGTTTCTGTAAATCTAGAGAAAAAACTACATAATATAATTACTAGCTTATTCAAAGGTCAGTGAACCTACCAATTTTTTTTTCTTAGTATTTGCTCAAATCGTGGATGTATTGCTAAAATAAAATGACATGATTATGATCCTAAAATTTAAGATTAAGATTGAAATAAATATTTAATACTAATTGCATAAAACACAATTTTATAGTTTAACCCTTTGGTTACTCAATCCTAATATATTGGCTTTGAGACATTGGCGATAATTTGCTGAATATGAATAAAGTATCTCCAAATCCAATAAGTTAAATTTACGACATAAGTTTACTAAGTTTTACCATCATTAGTATTAAAACGTAGTATTTCTGTAGTTTAATCGTAAAAGTTTATACCCGAAGAGTTTATTATAATAGTATTTTTTAAATAGTACGGAAGAAAAATAATGAATTTAATAAAGAAAACTAATAATCTTTACGAGATATTTCAGATACAGTAGTTTAAAACATATTCATGCTACCGGCTACAATGTAAGAGCTCATTAAATAAATCATAAATACAGGGCCGTGTGGAAGGTTTTCTCAGTATGATGCAAATCTTTAAAATGTCGCCCTTTCGCGCGTTGAAAATTCTGATTTCTTGTTTTTTTTAGGTCTCGCGCCTAGGTCATTTAAAAATATTGCACTCCTCAGATAATTTTGCCACCTTCCAATAATACTTGCGCCCTCGCATGGTTCGTGCTTTTGTGACATTTGTATTGATTTCACTACATTTGCCGCCGCTTACATGATGCCGCCTGATGCAACCGAGTCTCTGCTTCATAGCACGCCACAGTCCTGCATACACATTAAAGTTTACGTGAGCTTTCACGGCTTATAAGTCGGAGGAATATTACTCACTGATGGCAAGACTAATGATAATTCCATAATCCTTTAATCAGTGTGATAAATTATTTGCCAAATACACTCGTATAATTTATTATAGGGGATGATTCTAGGGCTTAACGTAAATGATCTCCCATATGTGGCGATCAAAAATATTTTCAATAACCTACAACGGGACGCACCCGCGATGTATTATATTAGTATAATATTGACATGGGAAATATATTGAAGGATTGTACGATATGTAATAACAATTAATTATAGTAAACACGGTTTCTGTGACTGAAGTACATTATGGAAACAAAAATGTTTTGCTAAAGTAAATTTTGAAATATTTTTTTTATAGTATAGTAAAACGTTGATGTAACAGACAAAATATCTGTAAAGCAGTAAAATTGCAGACATTGGAAAATGATTGGAAGAATTTGTTGGATGACCAAGATGCAGACGAAATTTAGAAGTTCCTGATTTCTCTAGGACAATACATTAGTTAGAAGTAGATAAAGGTGACTATGGCTATATATCACATCATGACTCAAAATGAAAAAGCAGATGAAGTCTTCAAAAATGAGGATGAAGTGAAGATAGCGAGGGACAACAAACCCCCAAAAACAAATTTAACATTTATGAGATCTCATCCCGGCAATTTACTAACATGCATTGACAATTGAACAAATAACGAAATTCAAATATATAATGTTATTTCGTCATATCTCTCGTCTTTCGTTATTTCCGTTATATCGAGATTCTACCGTGTTGTGTACTCATTACATATTATCTGTGTTTTATATAAAACTTAATACGTGTTAAATAAACTAAGATGTAAAGTTAAGTAGTAGATGTAAGTAGACTTAAGTTTCGTAACAATTTTAATTAATATTGTATTATTTCTAGATCTCAGGTCAGATTTTTACAATACTTATTGGTTTCTGCTATTATTTCGTAAGATAATTATGAGTTATTTCACGGCTAACTGAGAGTTTAGTATATGCGCTTCAGAGCAGAGAATTTTGAGTTCAAATCCCACAGTTGTAGATTTTTTTAAATCCAAAACTCTAGGACTAGTTGTCTATAGGGTTGAGCAGTTGGATGACGATACTCGTGAGACAATTATGTCAATATAAATCTTTGCAATAAATTCTAAGATCAATTTACTCCATTTCTGCAGTCGATGACTGATGACTGCAAGAGAAATGAATATACGGATTTATAATTTTTCAAGATTTTTTTCACGAGAGTCAGTTGTCAGCTAATTATTCAATCCAGTCTTGTTTTAATATTTTTTAAATCCAACAGGTGTTAGAAATCGAAGCCGCGATCTCGAGCTCTGGGCCGCGCATCCTAGTTAACCTCTCGCTCACCAGGGAGACGTATTAATTATAAATATATATTATTGGTGTACTGAATTTTTAGTCGTAATAAGCTGCGTATATATGTCGTCTTCCAAAACAAAATACCTCCACGTAGTTATAAGTACAGTTAAATATTTTTGAAGCCCTCCAACTCCATTTAAGGAGTAGAAATTTGGTAGGCGTACAGTGTGGTGATTCAAAATGACGTGTATGATTTTGCTTCCACTGAATATGAATAAAAGATTTAATAATACGGCAATAATGCATTTGTATTTGACATAACAAGTGTATAAATCAAGCTATTAAGTCAATAAACCACCCCTAAATTAAATCAGTGAGCCCTTTTTACTGTGCTCGGTTAAAGCTGAATTTCGAGAATATTTGATTGTTATAACGCGAGGTGAAAGGGTTTTAAATGTCATCCAAAGAAAAAATGGACGGTAGTACATGGAGAAAAACTTGTCGATGAACTGGTACAGGTTGTAAGAATATGTCAGAACAAATCAGGTGTTACACATGTCCGAACAAGAATTAGGGAGGTATGTAATGTTCAAGAATCCAATAGAAGAGGTGACTCAAGGTTGCATGGAGTTGTCGACAACCCAATAACTGTCTTTTAGTTGACGTGCCAACTTATAATATACTGGGAACTGTTGTTGGAACCTAAGATGGTACCATACGATGAATACAACCGCTACTTGCGGTTTTACTTACTCGTGCCTCAATACACAACACAGAGCATCATGATTCAATATTGCACAATATCGACACCATGGTATTATGTAATGTTGAAGTTTCAAACAAAAACTTAACTCGATAAATATAGTACAAAATTGTTTCTCTTTATTCATTTTGTGGTTGTCGAGTATTGTCGGATCCGGCGAATGCGATATTATCATTGAAGAAAGTGTTGAATATACATAAGACAATGTATGCATTTTCTAGTCAACTCACTGCCAATCATGTGCTTTCTTCTGTCTTCAACATTAATTTATAATCGCAGTATTCCTGGCAAGCTTATTCTAAAGGGCTCATCAACCAAAAGGCTAACTTGCTACTCGTTGTCATCGGAAGAAAGAATGTCATTCCGTGTTATCTTATCCTGTATATGTGCATATTTTCGCGATGTGATTTGTGAGCTTTAATGGATGGTGAAAAAATGTTGCATGACACTAAATTTTACAACAAAATATGAGGAAAGATTGTACTTTCAAAATAATAACATTGAACATTTTTACTATTACAAAATGGTATGTAAAGCTTATTAAATATGTTATATTGTAGTCGGAAATTTATGTAAATTTATCAAAGAAATCAAGAAAAGAAAATGAAATAAAAAAAATACATCGATTGAATTTATTTATGATACACGAATAAAGTCCCTAAATCCTTGTGCGTGATTTTTCTTTCATGACAAGTGTATGAAACATTGAGCCAGATGCGCAAGTGCTCTTATGAATTGCATTATATCCAGCTTCCTATGTAGGTACTTCAAATTATATTTGTTACTAGTAGGTATTGAAGAAAATCGGGAATACATATATGAATATATTGCCATAATTCCTTAGATATATAGTTTTATATAATTCAAAGAAATAAATATTATCTTTCTGTTATAGAAGTCGTAATTATTGATAAAGATGAAGCCGATTTTCATTCATTTCAGTAATAAATACCTACTAGTTTATATTATAATTCAAAATTTGTATAATACTATTCAGAACGATCGATTTGTTCCATAATATATTTAATTTTCTCTGTCTGTGACATAGCAACTAATTCTTTATTTTTTACAAACTCTCAAAAATCAAACAAAAAATTTATATGTCAAGGTAAAATAATCATCTTGCCTATTGTTATCTCAGTATTGTAATATAATATAAAAAAAAACAAGCAGTGCTAACAAAAACATTTCAAATATTTTAATAAAAAGAGAAAAAGATTTTCTGAAAGTAAATAATACAACAATTCTGAATTATTTAAAACTGGTAAACTTCCATATGTGAGATCACTGTTAG
>JAGVSQ010011634.1:0-12126 GCA_022683975.1 Rhyacophila evoluta | reverse complement strand
TATAAAATATCTTAATATTAATTTCTGTGTTAGTGTGAGCACTTCAATGTGTGCGAAAATGTCACGTGTGCAGTTGTCATGGAACCTTTTAACGTTGTTCAACTTTTTAAATATGCATTATTTTGAAATTCTTTCCTTATCCTTTTAGGTGTGGGTAAATTAGACATTTTTGAAGATTTTAAAATGTTATATTTTTAGCTATTTTATAAAATTTATGAAATAGTTATTTGACTGCATCACTATAATTATCTTAAATTATTTCACATCAAGGCTTGATATTAACAGGTAGATAGTTAAGCTGGAAACCACGCAAACTTATAAACAAACAAATAAAAATCTTTAAAAGCTACTTCTGCCACACTTATGGCATTTTGATAGGCGTCCCACGTTTTTCACACGACATTATAACCCACATAACCGGTATGGAAATGTGAAGGATTTTGAAAGGGCAGTAAATATTTGCAAACTAATTACCAGTTCTACGTTGTCGAATTCCACACAAATTAATAAATATTTATTCGTGTATCGAGTTCATTCAATATTCACTTAAGTCTAAAATGCTAAGGTATATTCGTCTTTTTAGCATTATTGAACAACAGAATTCACTCAATTAATGTGAATGAATTGTTATAATCGAAAATAGTTTTCGCTTAATCGGCATAACTAAATATTTCTTATAGCCTCACAAACTTTGCTAGGTAATAGATTTGACTTGTATACGTATATTTGTTTACATTACTCAAAACAAACCGTGAGATAGTTACTAAGCAGGATCAACCAGAGATGTGCTGCCAATACATTAACAAGAGGCTCGCTTAATCTCAAAACTATTGACTCGCTGTATTCCGGCAAAGAATGACAATTTACCACTCTTATACATGTATAACCTACGCTTTAATTATATTTTAAATATACTTGAAAATCTTTTCTTCGTTTTCATTGTATAATTGGCAATCTAACTAGAAGTTGGTAAAGATGATAATATATTCTTTGTAGCTTTTAGATTAATTACTTTGTGTAAAAATTATATTCTATTCTTTGCACATTTCTTTAAATGGAGACTCGGTTATCAAAAAATCACCATATCACCATATATATTCTCTCAACAAACTACTAACTAACTAGTATTAATAAATACAGATAATCATATTCACTGCAGTGAAATGATCTAACTACAATAAAACAATGTATACGATTGGAATAAATATTCGGTTCTTAATAAGAGCGAGGAAAACCAAATAGATATTTGCTTGTCTTGTAAAATTTCAATTTTCTTGCTACGTCATTCTGGCTCTAAGCCCTCAATATGTGCATGAAATTACAATATGTCAATTACAAAATTACAATATGCTTAATTGCATGAAATAATTATACGAATATATAAAATGTACGAAATTGTATGTGTCTAGCTTTTTAATATAAAATAAGCAATGCTTAGCAGCTGTGGCAATTAAACTCGCAATCTTCTTCTCTAAAGCGCGCACGCTAACCTTTACACAACCGGGAAGACATAACATACAATCGCTCCCAAACGTACCGTGTATAAAACTATCATAAATGGGGATCATAAATAAAGTACTAATTTGACCTGATTTTTGTGTTGTTAATTTAACAAAGGGCTCACCAGTCCATTTCAAAATTATTAAGGTGTTCACTCAAGCAATTTCGAGACCGCCCTATTTTACCCCTGGGATTAACCTTTTTAACCAAGCTATCTAAAGTGATTATGTAATATACTAAATTGTATCTACCTGTATTTCTTAGTTGCGTAGTGAATATCAGAAACATATAAGTTATAATGAATATACGTAAATATAGGTATTCCTTCCAATATGTTTTATTAATCTCTCAAGAGGATAGTGCAAGCATGTGTAATTGAACGAATAATTGAATTATATCAATTAAGCTTTGAACGATACTTCAAAGGCAATACAAAATACAGGAAATATGCTTCACTCTCCTTAGAAATTGATTAGGTCTACGAGATCATAGGATTTTTTGCTTCACAAGGATTTGATTAAATTAATTTTAAATGAATGTAAGACAGTTTTATTGTACGGCAAAGTTCTTGAATAAGATTTATTAATTTATCAAAAAAACACGACTTTTGTTTTTTGTCGCAGGAGCAAAAACCAGAGTTAAATTTAAAACGAATATATAATATCGAACGTAGAAAGTAAAAGCGAACAAATTTTATATTGGCCACAAAAACATATATTTGATGAGCTTGGGCCAAGGTCAATATATTAAATAGACACTATCATGAAATACATGAAGACCGAAGTCGGTTTTTATTTAACCAATGTAATATTAATCAAATAAGTTATTTTTAATAATTATATTTATTTGGTGGATGTCCTTTTAAAGTGTATTACCCTTTTTTATATATAGCATATTCTCTCTCAACATGGAGCATATGGATCTACACAGTGTGGAAATATCCACTCCGAAAGGGCAGTATATGGATCTCCACAATGTGTAAACGTCTTGACAGATTATTTTAATTATTAAACGGACAATTACTAAACCCAATGGGCATCCACCAGTCCTTGGATTTTATTGTATTTAACTTTTTTAAACTTAAAGCCATATTTAGATACTATTTGGCATTTGCAGCTTACATGCATTTTATAGAACGCGTATTAAATTGTATACATGGTGATTATCGAATGAAAGCTTTTTTGAAAAACTGAGGCTTCCATCCTTTTTCCTTTCCACACTATCCAAACTTACTGCATCTGTATGCGACGCATAGATAGGACAATCGCTGACCCGAAACGCTATATAAACCGCACTTATACTAGTTTAACTAGAAATGATGGAGCTGACAGCGCGCAAGACCAGTTTTCATTCTCTTTACATAGGACGTACTTGAAATTATGCATCCTTAAAATAATTACAATTCATTCATAAGTATAAATCATTCATAAATTTGTAACTAACTTATTCGAATTTGAATAAACGGATCTCATCAATATTAATCAATTCTAATTCTATAAAAAACATCTTCATTTATTTCTGCCTAAATTATTTAATCTATTTTTGTTTTAGTCTTAAGGCTATACACTCCATTTTTTGCTAATAATATAATCAAAATACTTTCGTGGAATAATAATTATTTTCATTTCAATTTCAATTACCATATTTTAAAATCTCACTTCTATCACATGATATCTTGTTCAAAATATCTCATTGTTCTTGTCAAAAAAATGAGTTTTTAAAATTTTGCACATAATTAATCAAGGTTACCACAATTGTTACTGCTTATTTCTATTAATATTATTAACCGCCATTATTCGAGCTATTTTTATTTTGAAAATATATTAAGCTTTGAAAAGTGTTTTCCCAGTGTGCTTCATGCATTATTCTTACAACCAATTAAAAAATGTAGTAATTAGTTGTGTCTTAAAGCTTTTCAGAAAATATTTCACATATACATGAATTGAGTTTTAAATGAATATTTACTATTTAAACATAACTGCAATAAATAAGGTCCGAATATTTAAAATACTTGTAATAAATTTTATTTTTATTTAGATCGCTAGAAATATGGCTTTTATTAGATAATTTTAATGAAAAAGAAGCGAACACATATACTCACTATCTGTTATATTTCATTCGCTTTCGATTATGTAAACAAAATGTATATTTTTGATACGAAATTGATTCAAAAACAAAGATGTAATATGGACTGGGTATATTTAATATTGGTGAAACAGTTAGTTGATAGAAAATTAATACTAAATATAAATTCATTTAAAAATGACAAGTAATTTTAATGGACGAATTAAGTAACCAAACTTTTCATATATACTTGATAACAGAAAACCATAAACCACAATTTTTGCTCAATCTGCAGATATATACTATTGGATTTCTCACGAACTTTGTTATATAATCAAGCAGTATATTACGCCGAAAGTCATTCAGGATACTTTAACTGGCTGGCCTCTGGAATGGTTGCGTCACACTTGCATCTTTTTTTTAACCGGCAGGATTCCAACTTCCTGGAAAATTTTCAAGTACTATCGACAAAATCTATTCAGTGAAATTAGTGTAACCAATATGACTTGAGTGTGTTTAAAACCGCGAACGGGTAACAGATAATCCTGAACGCGATCGCCACAAGCTTTAAATTGAGAGTGATATGTATTATGATAAAAGAAGATATGTTTCAAATCTAAATATATGCCACATAAAACAGTATTAGTAGATAGTTTATGAAATAAAATACAATGACATTTAAGTTTAGATGTCGAATGAAAGCTCTTTTAAAAAGTTTATAAGGATAAAAGCTAAGGTAGATTATTTTTAACCAATATATAGCACCCTTTGCTCATTTAAAATCGTGCTAATAAACTGTTGGTAAATATTGAAATACCAGTGACACATCCGTAATGTTAAGCACAAAGTGCTTTTCGCTGTACTCTAAATATATAATTATATTCCCGTGGTGTGGTACATTTTTGGTATTCGATGCCGATTCCATAAATTACTAATATCCAAAACGACATCGCATGTTACTTCATGCAATGCAAATGGAATATGTATGTATACTTATGTAGAATTTTCCGCGTTCAACACAGAATTAATACGACATTCGGGATACATGACACGTCGTGTTGGAACTAGCACACTTACTTTTTATATACGTTTCATTAGAATGGTTATTTCTACTCGTTACTTATATCTCCATGGTAACCCATAAATTAATTATACGTTGCATTTATATTCGATATGCATATAATATGAATAAACGGATAAATAACACTGATACTTAATAGTTTTTACTGTGTCGCTCACAAAATCGGGTGGTATAAATTTACAATGTAAAACAAATTAAGTTCACTTTTATACGCCAATTTGTTTCACCAGAAGAATAAATTTATCAAAACGCAAAGAAGGACAGCTTTTTTCCATAATTTCAGTCCATTGAATAGAAAATCGATCAAGCATACAGTATTGGTGTTTTAGTTTGATTCAATGTTGTACTTAAATTAACACATAAATTGTATGACTTAAACTGTTGTTGACACGAAAACTTGTGTCCAACTTTCAACCACTGAGAGACACCATCTGGACATCTTCTAACTATGAAAACCTACATGCTAGTTGAGTGGTAATTAAAAATATAATAATAACTTAAGTATTATAAAAGGAGAGTAACTTAATCAATCTCACCGGTAGCGTAGAGGTTAGCATGTACGCTTAACAATCTTGAGAATGCGAGCTTGATCCCCATAACTGTAGGAAAAGCTAGGACAAGCCTGGATGCTCATTGCGTTAAACAATTATCTGGCAAACAATTCCCGTGAAAAATAATCTGCCAAGACGTCTTCGCAATACGGAGTTCTATATACTCCACTTTCGGAGTGGATATCATCACACTGTGTAAACAAATATGCTCCAGCGTGTAGATCCAAGTGAAGGAGCAAAGTGGTATAAAAAAGAGAATAAAATTAATCAAAGCTTTTTAATCATTTTGAAACGGGCGGATTAAAGATATGTGTATGGTAAAGTCACTGACTGAATACCGATTTTGACATGATTGAAATAAATGAGTATTTATAGATTTGAAATTGGTTTTATTATAAAAATAACTAAATAAATCTTTAGACGCTTATATTTATTATCATAGCTAGAAACCATCAGTTTTATTTCAAGGAAGTTTATTTTTAAAACATTATTATCTTACCAATAACCATTGTTCGTGATTAATTCAACAAAGCTTTAACAACATCACTTGACGTCTGCTTTATATTAACCACAAACCGTACTTTATTGCTTTCGCGTTGGCAAAACAGCCGTTTAAACCAACTGTTAACATGAGTTTATTGCGACCAGAGGTGTTGATAAAATATCTGCAAGCTGTCATGTTACGCCACCAAGCTGCAGCACGGAAATAAACATTAAATTGTTGGTTTCAGTGCGATCTAAAGAACAATAAACAATGTAACGGAATTGTAAGTTATCTTTGAGTTTAATGTAATTCTCTTGCATGCAAGTTTTGATAACATTAACCAACAGTCATAACATATTTTAAGAAGGCTATTTCGAATTTTAATTCAGAATTCAGTTCCAAACATACTTTTAAAATAAACTTTTTACTTTCAAAAGCTTTCGTTCTCTCTCTTTCAGCATCTCATACTTCGTGGTCAGTATATATTAATTTCTTAGTTTACTAACGGAATAATTGTATTTTTCCACTATGTTCGCATACGGAATGAAGAAAATGGAGCATACGGATATATTATACATAGTGTAAAAATATTCATACGAAAGTTGAGTATATATATAAATATCTTTGCAATGTGAAGACATGTCTTGATAGAGCATGTTAATATTAAGCAATAATAATTGTAGCATTTCATATAAATGAATGCTCTATTTGTTATTTAATTTTATTTCGGTAGATGGCTGGTCTTATAGTTTATATCATAAATACACGTAGGATTATCTAAAACTAGTAAACTTTCCGTTTTCAGGGGAAAAAATGGTTACACACAAAATATTACACATGTATAGTTGAACGTGTGTAGACCCTTACACGATGTCTGAAATTGTGCCGCACTCATTTACCACAGTTTTTAATTAGTAGAGGAGGTTCGAAAATTCATTCTGAAATATAAACAAGATATAATATTAATTAAGGAGTGAAAATGCATATGAAGTTTTATGTATAAATAATAGGTATGGAACAAATAAAAACAAATTTCTCTAAATTATTTTGCCAAAAAATCTCAAGACAAACTTTTTGTCAACACATTTTTCATCGATCTTTGATTCTTTATCTAAATTAAATTTTGACGAACAATAAACAAAAACTTTCAATACGATTTCTAAAAACTTCCCTTTCAAATTCTTCATGAAAACTTTCTTACACCCAATGAAAAATGTCTCCCCCGAAAAAAGTTTCAGAAGAAAATTTTAATTGTTTCCAATACTCCGCCAATCAAGTTGATAGATTGAGGAAACTTTCAATTGTGGAACTCAGAGCTTGGAAGTTTTCATTATAAATATATGACTAGGGTATTAAAACTAGAAGTGAACAACAGAACCTTTCGCAAAGTTCGATTGAAAATTTACATCTATAATTAAAACTCTCATACCTGTGTATAACTTAAAACTGTCGACAAGTTTTGCAAATATGTATTATATAACTTTATCGTTTACGTGAAGGAATACTGCCTGCTTGTTTTATACCGTAAATTGGTAATAGAAAACTAAATCCCAAATACATCATCCTAAAATCGTCAGCTAATGTAATCACTCTACCTTACCACCAGTATTCAACTTTTTCTTGTTTTTGTTAAGGCTCAGTAGATGGTTTTTTTGAGTCTTTGTCAGGTGTCATGATTTGCTACCATACATAACTTAAAAAATATTTCACATGTGCACTGTATTCTGTTATACACATTTAAAACAAATGCAAAAACCTGTGAATAGTAGTTATTAACGGCGGTAATGATATTCATAAATTCAATTCCAATATAAATATGACATGAAAATCATTACAATTAGAAATAAAAGAGAAAATATGATTGTATAATACGTGTGTTCTAGAAATGAGCCGTAGTGTATAGTTTCAGTCAAATGCATGACTAATTTCAGAAAGCTTAAAGCTTTTTAACTCTCGTCTTACTGTACCAAAAGCTATGGTGCTGGACCCCAAGTTTCCGGTCAAAAAATTATGCTTCAAATTCTATCTATACGAAATATGCTGGATCAATTATTGCCATCAGCAATGAAAATCATTTTCTCAAAAAAGTAAGAAATGCGAAAATTACGGCGAAAACTAAAGAAACGACATTCTCATACAAACATTTTCCATGCAGTGATTCACTGCATCGCTCCTTTCATTCAAATGAGTGATTGATGATGCAATACACACAAATACTAACGTAATCTAATTCACACACACACATGTAGGTATTAAATTAAATACAAAAGCGTTGTTTCTGTTGGTATCAATAATAGGATTTTTCGTAATGACAACATTATAAGTATAAAAAAATCGATTTAAAGTATGAACACAATTGCAATTAATACTGGTCACTTACTACCTATTACCGGGTAAAAGATGTTAATCAATGAGAGTATATTGGATTGCATATGCTAGACTAGGAGAAGCAAGTTATATTTACTGAAGTAAATCTGGTTTATAATAATATCGAGAAGAGATAAACAAGTCAATAAATTTGTTTAATATAAATACGTAAATCGATAATCAATATTAGCCGATCCTCGACAAGACCAATAAGAGAGTACTTGTTGTGGAGTAAAATGAGATAACGGTTGATATCCTTCACAAAATGAGGGTGGAAACAATCCTTCTCAAAAACTTTTCCTATTACGTTTGAAATGTCGGCTACCTGCGGACAAAACTTTGGCTTCTGTCCAAGTGGACGGCCGAAATGAAATTACGTTATTTTCAAGTATTGTTGCGCGTTTCCGAAAACGAGCTTTCACATATATTTCAAAAGTAACATCAAATTTAGTTGATTTATTACACAATATTTGTTTTATTACTTAACGATTGTTTTTAACATATTAACTTTTAATATAAAACAACGACATCTAGATTGTTATAACTCAAATAAAGATATATTATATTGTATATTTTTACTACTACATTGTGACCTTGATAAATACTTATTACTAAATAATTGTTTTATTTAAAAAATCGTATTTATAAATATATACAGCGAAAGTCTTCGTAGATAAATTTTGTATTAATTTTATTAGTTTGCATAGTAAACTTCTTTAAGCTTGACTCTATCTACTGTAAATATCCCCAATAGTGAAATCTCTGACCTTAACTATTCAATTATAATTTTCCATACGTTAGTTTAGTTTATCGAGAGTTTATTAGAATTTACTGTCTGTACTATATCTCAACTAACTAGGTGTTGTCCACCACGTGGTATACACAGGCTTTACTTAAGGAACGAATATGGAAGAATAAAAATAGATGAACATCATGGTGCGCTTAATGTTCCAGGCCAATACACGAGAATCTCTCATTTTTATTCTAATAATTGTTCAAGTTTTGGCATAATCATCTTGGGTAACGAACACTTTTCAATTTGGTTAGTTTGATTAATGAACATAATAGCCGCTGTTGGGGCACTGAAAATTTTCAACTGATACATCAACGACCATGGCACTCTCGTAGAGTGACCGTATGGTGCGCTATATGAGCAGGTGACATCATTTGGTCATAGTTCTTCACAGATTCTAATGATCGCTATCGTAATATGTTGATAAGCTTTCTTGCACCCGAATTAGATAAATTTAGCCCATAGTATGACGGTACAACTCACACCGCAATGCAAATTTTTTGAGAAAATATAAAACGCATCTTTTGTTTATCATCTCAAAATGACTAACTCAGAACAAACATTTTTTGAATAACCTTCAACAGTATAGAGTTTGTAAAGTTTTTAAAATTCAATTTGAAATAGTTGAACATTTGTACGTTACACAGCAATTTCAAATATTACTTATTCTGAAACGAAAGTTTTGCAGTCAATATCCTGCGTCTCCCTTTTAATATATTAACTTCGTACTCCCCGTCAATACATCACGAGAAACCTCTTTATCTTTTCGCCGAGGGACTGAAAGTTCCCAGCGTAAATAGCCTTAAAGGTCAAATAAAAAAGTGACATCCCCACGAAATAAAGCTGTCAAAATCTACGTGATATAAATTATTCCCCAGTTGGTCGTTTGCGAAAGGAATAATATAACGAGTCAACCCTCAAGGTACAGTAGACATTAATAATGATAACTGCACCGCTTTGCTTTCGAGCATTCTTTTCCATATTTCTCATATATCCACTTAGTAAAATACTCATTTAAATACAATTGTATTTTGTGAATTTTCTTTCAATTTTGGTTTACGAATTTATAAAAAAATTAAGAAATTTTTATCTTTAAAATATTCCAATACAGTTTTTACTGGACAAATTTTCAAGCCTTAACTATACCCGTTTCACAAATAAAGCTTAATAATAAATTACTTATAAAAAAACAATACTTCTTTAATAAAATTATTAAGATTGAAAGAATCCTCTATAGACAATATCATTAAATCCAATTCTATATTTTTTTAATATACATCAGAAAATATTAACATGAAAAAATATAAATTGACCCGAGTTCTGTTCAACAGTATTTTCAGGCTAACCATGTGGCTTAGTGCTAAATACCTTAAATTATTCCAATACAAACATACAAAAAGTCACTAAAAATTAGCTGGCATTTCATTTTTTTGTGGCAAAATCGGAGTAAACAATTTTGTTTCCCGTCATTAACGAACCTTGAAATTAATTTATGAAAAATTTCACAATTTACCAACGTAGATAAATAATTAATATTCACTTTCAAAATGTTAAAACTTTCGTGTAGAAAAATAAACTATTAATTTAAAATTTCAGCTCATTTTGGGACACTCTATAGTAGGATAAATCTTTTTTTATAATTTTCGACTGAAAATCTATTTCTATCCACCACAATCAGTCAATTGTGTTATCTATGCTTATTTATTTTTTTGTAACAAATAGTTAGAGATAGAGATAAGTTTAACTTCAAAAGTAGCTTATACACTGATAGAGCTGCTTTATACCCTGAAAAACATATTGGCTATAGAAACGCAAAAGTGAGTAGCCATCAAATTATTCATGATAGTTTTTTGTCAATAATCACAATACATACAACTTAAAACACGTTTATAAAAAGGATCTCATCTAAATTCCGAATTAGTATCTAAATTTAGCTTTTATATTTGAAAAAAGGAGGGGCTATAGAAAAAGCTTCGCTCACATCACACCTTTTTTTTTCATAACTTATTAAATTAACCCATTGTTTACGGTGTACAAAAAAATGTGCGTTTCAGAAACCTTCCCTTGTGGCGGTATACAATTTTTTGTGCATTTTAAATTCCATTGAACTTCATTCAAAAAAAATCACACGTTTTGTTTTAATGCCACGTGCTCAACATTTTAAAGTTTACTGACATACTTTAGATTGATTAATCAATACACTATAATCTGGCCGACTGTAGGTCACATTGTTTTAACAAAAATAGCCGTGAATAATGTGTTAAAAATGATATTGGGTAAATAAAAAACCGGTTTTAGTCTTCGTGCATTTTGAGGCTACATCACTTTGATATTTTGACTAGGGGCAAAATCGATAAATAAACGTTTTTGTGCCACTTGTAATATTTATTTTATGTGTTATATCTCTTTGATTTTCTACAGTCGATATGCAATGCTCTTAACCAATCGTTTTTATCGCATCGATGATGCAGGGCCAATTCATTTATTATATAGTACGGTACACAGATATAATAGATAGCTATCTCGAAATGGCCATTGCCCTGGTAACGTTTCTTTATATAAGAAAAAACCGTCTGTGAGTTGGAAATAAATCTTACAGCCACGTGACCCGCTCCATTTCTTTTCTTGCCAAAGAAAGACGGATCGACTGGTTTAATTCTCGGTCGATTCATTTTATCGACTCGGTGGTGATTTTTAAACAACGGTGAGGGTAGGTAATTGAAAGCCTGCGATAAGAGAACGAGCGTCGTAAAAGCCTTTTTAGTGATTTTTTGTGTTGTTTTTTACTGCCATAAATACATTTTCGGGCTAATAGAATTAAAAGAGTCACGAATTTACTAAGCGTTATTCTTTAAATATACATTTTTAACAATATAATTACTATCCTTATAATTACGTCACAAACAATCATTAAGCTACAAAGATTAAAATTTAAAATATAATTTTGTATTACACAATAGCCAAGATGTTCGCGTGTACACTTCAAAGCCAGAGATTGCGAGATCTATTTCACAGCTGCTGGATTAAAAAAAAATCTAAAAAATAACATGCAAAGGGTTATTAAAGGCAACAGACACGCGTTGTTTCCATGCAGGCTATTCCATGCTACCCATTCAAGTACTATCCGAGCCCGATGTTCCTTAACTTTGATGTTTGGGTGAGAACCAGTGCTTTCAATATGGTATGGTCGTTAGTGCGCAATATTTTAAAGGGGAGCATACTTTTTTAGAATTTTTTTAATACCATGTTCGCTCCCAACGTGGAGCATATGGATCTACACAGTGTG
>JAGVSQ010011633.1:0-12126 GCA_022683975.1 Rhyacophila evoluta | reverse complement strand
TATATGGACATTTCGATCGCAAAACCAAAATCTTCTATTACAAAACGATGTTAAGTTCTATAAGATAATATACAGATTAGAAATATTATTTGTACATTATCCACATTGTGTCCTTAGAAAGTTTGATAGTTGAAGCAAAAAATGGCATGTGATTAATCTAATCTAATCTAAGTATAATACAATTCTTTTGGCGAGGCAAACCGTCTTCAAGTCCAGATGAAGAAAGTTCTAATTTCTTCGATCGATATAAAGAAAGCGGATCTAATAGACTCGTGTCTATGATTGGTGCGGATATAGATCACTGTATCCTTATTATTGAGAAAACTTACATTCACTGAAGTCTGTAGCGCTATGATTATTTTAATAATAATTTGGTTAATATTTAATGAGTAGATGTTCTTCAGGTACAGTGAATTTTGTAACACTTAATTTTCAAAAATGTGTCCTTCGCCGAAGCGTCTTGTCAATCGAAATGCTGGTGAATGTTCTGCGGTAGAGAATACAAATGAGTGAACTCGGTTGTTGACCATCTACGGTTTTTACGCGTTGTATCAAACATAAAATGTAATTCGTAAGCGGCGAGACTTGCAAACTAATATGTTTTATGACCATCACTCCAAGATACGAATTACTACTACATATTTGAAGTTTAATCTTGATTTTTTCTTCGCCACCACTGATTATCAGCCAATTTATCAATTATGCATCTAAGTCCTGAAATAAATGTCCATAATGAAATGTTTTTTTTACATGTCAGGTAATCAACGACGCCTTCTGCTATCAAATGATATACAAGCATGTACATTTCTTCTTGTCCACAGTGGAGACGTGGAAAAATATGTAATTAATTAGGAAACACTCTAAGCATTTCCTTGTTGGGAAATTAGCACCTAATCTACGGGGTACTTTTGGCAAATTTGCAAAATGCACCTAAAATTTGCGAAAATAATCATATTTACTTAAGTACTTTAAATATTTCAATAGTTTTTTTGTTTATTGTACTAAAAATTCTATGCAAAACCAATTTATCAATATGTCAGTACTATATTATTGCTACAGCTTATATAATTATCACGTAAAACTAAGATATTGCAAATTTGTGATGTTTGAGAAAAAGTCTAATATAATCATCATCGGCATTAATAAATCACTTAAAACTTACGTAAGTATATAAATTGTTTTACCGGAACTGAAAAAAAAAGTGTAATCAACCAAGGAAGACGATTTCGGTCCAAAATGATAGGCTAGGAGAGAATAAGTTTAACACACTTGTAAATTGAAATGAGAAGTGACGACATTTACGAAGTATAGAGCGAGAAAGTTTTCTGGTTTTCTTATGAAAATGTAGTATGAGTATTTGACTACAGTTGGTTGTCAAAATATTTTAAATATGAGGCAATAACAGCTGGCAGATAACCGCTGAATTACAAAATAATGTAATTTTACGGTTCCCGCAGGCCAAGTGTTAATGTCTATAACGCCACGGTATACACACTAGATAATTTTGAAAAGTGGCAAATATTACGGCGGATAATATTCGATGATATTTTTGATACTGATTATGTGTGCAGAATGTAAAATGGCTAGGCGATAAAATTACTTTTAATTAAAATTCTATTTTTGATAATTTACGTATTTGCGTGTCCATCGGCGTACACCACTGTAATGGTTGATGCACATACAACCATCAATGCGGACATTCAGGAGAGTGTTAACTCGAGATTAATCTAGTGACGCGTCAGATCAAATCCCGCCACGGCATCTGCGATTGTGCGATTACAAGAGTCAATCAAGTTGATAAGTAGATACTTACTAACTAATTGAATTCAAGATTTTATTGGAGATAAAAATCGAGACTCATGAATTATTAAACATTATCTGAGTGCAAATCTACTTCGGCCTAAATATTCTATACGACGTTATCGTGAGATCTTAATTCGGAATGGCTATAAAATTTTAAGTGTGCCAAGATATAATAAAGGGTTATTCAAGAAAGGAGTTCAGTATTACATTCTTTGAAGAATATTTGAACCAGTTTAAGAAGCCCAAATGTAGCCTTACGCAAAAACTTGGAGTACTTTGAGCAGTTAAAGCACAATGAAGTAAATATTTTCTGTATGAGAAGATAAAGATTGTATAGCATGATGTATTACTATAGGTATTTAGGATTCAAACTCATGAGAGCTCTAGTTACCATTTGACCCCAGTATACTACGTAATGAGATGGATTGGAAGTATCAAGGAGTCTGTAAAATAGCTTAAAATAGATGGGATGGTGATGCTTAAAGAATTGGACATGGACTTGAACCTTATACATTTTATTTAAAAAATCGTTCTCAAATTCGACAAAAAAAATATACTTTCAATTAATTATTTATTTACTTCACTTAATAATATTACAAATTATTAATTTAGCATCATGCAAACAATTATTAATGGATATGTTTTTTTGTATGTTGTTTAAGTATTCAGAGTATGAAGGATCCTATTTTAGATATTTATAAAATCAGATTGATATATACTCACTCTCACTCTGGTGAAAGATATCAATAATAACTACAATACAGAAAATCCGTCGGAGTTTGTTGACCAAATTGTATATCTTTCTGCTTACAATCTAAAAGCGACCAAAAATTCATTTATATTTTACTTATAAGGCCGCGGGGACGATAGTAGAGCGACTGCGGTAAAGTGGCCATAATAGAGATGCAAAATACCTATTAATAGGTGAGTGAGCAAGTTCGGCAGCGCGCCAACACGTTGTCATCAAAACAACTTGCTCATTTGCTCACTCACCTATTTATAGCTATTTTGCATGTCTGTTTCAGTCGTTTGATCGCAGTCGCTTTGTCGCCGTGCCATCTATCGCGCCCGCTGTCTAATTGTATAAAATAAACTACTCCAACTAGTTTGGTTAATGTATGTTAATATATATTTTTATAACGATATATTTCAATATTGTGGACACCCATTGTACACATATAATTTATCTTAAATAGTTGGATAAGAATTGATCTAATTCCAGTTTTATCTAATCGGTATTGTTATTCCTACTTTCACCATAACAGCTAGAAGCAAGTTACTGGATATACAAAAATCACAGGAGAGATTTACAATTGATGCCGCCAGAGGGACAGGAGAGAATGGCGGACATATAATTGAGCGGTGACAACTTATGAAAACTACAATAGCCTAATCAAAATAATTCAAACGTCCGTTCACAGAGACTGTTTGATAATACCAAAGTACTTAGGGCCGGGATTTTATCATTTGGGGTCAGCGCACTGTTAAAATGGAATGCCACACGGTTAATAATAGTATTACGAGTATAATGAATGACCACGAAAAATCTTTTGTAAAGTTATTTGGCTAATATTTTATAAGTGCGTTGGACTTGACGTTGCAGTGATGGGAATATAAGCTTTTCAAGTCACACTTATTAAGCTCTATTATTAAAGAACACTGGACGTTGGAAGTAAGTTTACAATTTCAAAATCGTAACAAAATTATTATATCATTATTATAAGGTCTCATTGTATAAGAACTAATGCTGAAATAACGTTCAAAGACAGAGTTTAAATTTATTTATTTGTCTAATATTTTGAATTTTATTTATTTTACAAAACTAATTTGTTTAATTATGTTTTGATTCTTTTGAATATGTTTAGTATTTCTATCTGTATTTTTCAATCGTAAAATTGTTATTCTTATAAATAACGAGGGCCGATGCTCGATTGTTTAACCTAGACTTGTCAAATCTTGGCTTGAGTTTATATCTCGATATTTTTTGAATAAGGTAGGTTAATTTGTTACAGGTCATCTAACTGTAATACGAGTAATTTGTAATTTTACGTAAGCAATAGAAATGCTACCAAGCAATGTTAACTGAAATGAAGTTTCTGCTGAAGAAATTCTTTATTACCTATTGCTAACCTAATCAAGAGTTTCATAAATTCCGAAAAGTGTCTTATGGCTCCGTCTTTCGACATCAAAATATATTTGGAGAGAACCTATTTACAGTCATTGTGCGATTAAACTATTATATGAATCATTATTAGCAACCCATATTTCGCAGTAAGACATCGTATAATATATAAATAATCTGACCTACAGGAGATATTTAATACAAAAAATTCCTACCGACGGAATTATAATAAAACTACACAAATCTATGTCTCAAATAAAATGTTTCTGAAAACTCATAAGTTCCAAAACGTATATATTCAAAAATAGATAAAGCTAAATACTAAGAATTCTTTATTTTATTAAAAATAAATATTATCCCTTATGTTCCAAAATATGGTTATGCTCTATTTTCAGAGTTGAAAGTGTAAAAAAAATATCTAAAATATCTTAAAATTCTTTACTTTTGAAGACATAAAACAGTACACATAAAATATCCTTAAAAGCATCAAAATTTTAAATGTCTTAACCACACACGTATTATTACAATCGTCATGTGTGGTTTTGTTTTTATTATACATGTATTTTATATCTTTCCGATAGGTTCATGACTAAAAATGTACTTTTTATTTTTTCTTCATGTATTTTTATCTTAACTTCAATGATTAGAGAAAAATCACATGTTGATACAATATTAAATTTTAATAAAACCTTATATACATGATAATAGAATCTTCTTATATTAATGAATTGTGTACATTGGACGCGTAAGAGCATTTAGTGTATATTAGATTTATTTATATATACTAAAAGTTGCATAGCATAACTAAATACTAAGCATGGTTAAACTGTATGACTATGGTCATCAACCTTTTCAACCTGGCGGCCCCATTCAACTTGTATTCCAGAAATCCAACGGCAAGCTTTTACTAAGAAAAAATATCGAGTAAAAAAGTAAGTATGAGTTATTGGTTTTATATAATAAATACTCCCCGGTAGCGTATTTTGAAGGGAGCGTGCTCAGCAATCCGATGAATGCGGGTTCGAATCCCTATCTGTCAGATTTTAGAAATCCAAAAATGCAGGACTGGATGCCCATTGGGTTGGGCAATTGTCTGACAAACAATTCTCGTGAAAAATAATCTGTGTGTTTCGGAGTGGATATCTTCACTACGTATAAATCCATATGCTCCACTTTGAGAGCAAACATGTTATGAAAAAATCTAACTTAAATATATGATACAAACACCTAGATGTATTTAAAATAAGGGAATTGAAGTAACAAATTTTATATACGGCATATAGATGCCCAATTGGTTTTGCGATCGACTATCATACAGTCCTTAAAAAAAAAAATTAAGATTTATCTATAATTATTTTCTTTGTGCAATATAAGTTATGTATTTTCAGCATATTAAATAATCTTTAAATGATGTTATTATACTACAAGCTAAGTCATCTATTGGTCAAACTTAAAACAAAGCTCGTCGTTACATAAAAGCTTAAGCAACTGTTATGAAAAGGTTACGGTATTTATTATCCTTCTAAAATGGACGACATATATTAATAAATTTGCATCACCGAACACCTCCTATGTATATGTAGATCTTTCTATTCATACAATCTTTAGTCTCTTTAATTACCAGAATGCATTTCAATAAAATAAATTGGCACTATAATATTTCTGATATTGCATTTGCCTCATCATATCTGACGAATATCGCCATGGAGCGAAAAGTCACTAACTAATGGCTTGACCTTTTTGAAATAATAAATTTTCTATTACAAATTAAAATAAATTGCTATGTGATAATAAAAGTTTTATAATTGAATTCAATAGTTTTTGACTTTTGCAATATGATAATAGCCCGATCAGATTTATAAATTTCCCAAGTGGACATAGTCCTCGAGGTACGAGATTAATTTAATGTTTAGAAGGTTTTCATCCATATAGAAAATTGTGCAACTCGAACGAGGCCGAGACTACGATAGATGCCATGGCAGCAGAGTGACAGCGGCAAAGCGTCAGTAGCAGAGATGCAAAATATCTATTCATGCAAGTGAGCAAGTGAGCAAGTTGTTGTCGCACTGTAGAACTTGCACACTTGCTCACTCACCTATTTATGACTATTTTGCATTTCTGTTGCCGATACTTTACTGCTGTCGCTCTGCTTTTTATTTTAATTTAAGGATGCAAGGTAGTAACTTACAACGTATGTTCAGTCTGGATTTTATTTTATTTATAGCTTATTTATTTTTTGTCTTTTGAAATATAAAAAAATCCGAAAAATATATTTAGTGAATAATCGCTATATTGGTTTCTTTGAGTTTACATTATTAGCAATTGACTTTGCCCATAATTGAGTTCAAAATAATGTACGTATCTAGCTCATTTTTCCAAAAATGTTAGTTAGTGACTTTTCGCTCCACAGCGACCAAATAATAAATATTGTATGCATTATACAACTACTTTGTCAGTATTAGAGCTGACATTTAATTTCCTAGCTGTCAAATTCATTTTTGTTGAGTATTTTCGACGTACTTGTCGACTTATGTTCATAAAAAAATACAGGAAACAGAAATAATATGACGAATTACGAGTGCCATGAATTTCGACGACGATTACGTTAGATTTCAATTAGGTTAATAAGGCGGTTGTCAAACCTTTTCATACCTCTCACCGTGATAAAAAAAATATTACTGTCACACAAATAGAAAATTAAAAACATTATTTATATTATTAAACTATTCAACTGAAATATTCCATTGCAACTTATTAACCCTTTGAGTAGTATGGATGTACATGTACGTCCATACGCCTTGTAGTTTTGTTTTTAAAGCCATTCTTTTATATTTTAATAAAATGTTATTATTTTTTTCACTATAAATACTAAATAGATCTATCAATAAAAGGTAGAAGTCATTGCAATCATGTCGTTTATTTTTAGGCTACAAAATACGTAACCATTACGAAAAAAATAAGAACAAAAAGATTGACTTCAGCATTGAAAAATTCCCTTATGCTCTTCCGATAATTACTATTTTATGTAAAGAAGCAAAACATTATTTATATTGCTGTTCACAGAAACACATAAAATGTCACATAAATTAGTCCTATACGTTTGAGGGCAAAGATATGATTAACAGTACGAGACTGTTAATTGTAATTAGTCGGTTATTACCGGGAAAAAAGGGAAAAAAATAAACCTCGCACACGTCTATTTTATACATTTAACTTTTTTACTCGTCTAATGTAACTTTTAAATAGTATAATTATTTTTAAAAAATCCTTTTTTTGTTCGTCTACTCTGTATAATAATATTCCCGGCATTCCCAAAAGTATAATTCTAGTTTTTTTACTTCCCGGAAACAAAAAATATCCGGGAAATATAACCATATGTTTCAGATATAAAATTTGCGAAAAAATACAACGTGGTGTTATTATATTTATGATATTCAATTTTTGAGACAGGGCTGGTTACACGATACATTAGCACCGAGCAATTAGCGTGATTTGCATATTAATAGAATTCGCAAACGATGTATAATATATTGCAAATCCAAGCACGACCCACAGTATATGCATCGTGCTTCCACTCATTGACAAAAAACAATCGATCCAGAAAAGCGGTGTTTCTCAAAAAAAATTAATATTGTGCACTCTTCTGAAAATAAATTCATCAATAGGACTCATTTTCTCCTATTATTAGACGATTTTATTCCCATAAAAAGTTATTTTTAATCACTTGAATATACGTGACATCATCCTGCATTATAATACTGACAATTCTTTAACTCAAATTTCTTTGCGGACTACAGTTTGGGAACATCTTATCTTAGGCATAGGAATAACGCTAGACTGCATGCGTGTGTTGAATCATGACGTCACAGTTGCCAAAACTTTAAATCAATTAACCAATTATTTATTTTGTTTTAAAATAATTAATTTTGTTTATTATTTATTTTTATATCTATTATAATCACCGCTAAAATACTTAGGATAAATTATATAACATGTAGATATAATGTATTAATAAATAACATACCTGCAGGACAGTTGCAATCTGGTACATCCCTGATCTTCCTCAGCAACTTGACGAGTCCCCCTTGGGAGTCATTCCCGTTCTGCTCCAGCTCCGCAGTCAGCAGTCTCCTTCCCGTGGACACCGCTTCTCTGGCCATCCTCATCTGGAATCGTCCCTCGATCTCCTTCTTCAGCTTCATCATGAGTAACTCGCTAGGTTCAATCATAGAGCTTTGAAGACTTAAGAATCTACTCTCAAGTTCACCGAACTTTCCTTCCAGAACACCACCTTTATACGTTGAGTACATGCTCATTATTAAACTGAAAAAGCACAACCCGCAAAGTAATATGCTAGATTGCGAGCTTTTGCTCTTTTCGTTGGCATCTTCATAGCCCGACACATATCCTGGTAATTGCATCCTGTATTTTAAAGCTTCCTTAAAAGGCTTTTTAGGTGTTTTAGGGGGCTCCCCACCCGGAGGAGTATTCGGATCCATTATCAGTTAATTATTTTGCCCATGTAACTAGCGTTCATTTATTTATGCACGTGTATTAAGTTTTAACCCGCGGCGGCAAATATGGCCAAGTAATTTTGAAGATGTTCCCTGTAGCGCAGCCCTTGTTTATTTACGAAAATAAACGCTTCTAGCAGAATAGAACAAATCCACGCACAACTACGACAACGATGATAATCTGCGCGTACACGAATACTCAATTTTTATTTTATTACCCAAAAATCTAATAAATTTACCACGTTTGGTATGCATCGTATTATTTTTAAAACTATCTTCTAATAAAAAGACAGCCAAAATCAATAAAAATTCTCAATTTACACATTCAAAATAAACACTTAATTTGAAATAAAAATATTTTTTTATTTAATATTTAATATTCCTTCAAATATTAAATTATCCAAAGAGGTAATATTTCTTAATGAATAAACGAAGAATTCACCAATAAATATGACGAAAATCTTGATTTTTCTTGTTATCGTATCCCGAACGTTGTGCTTATTTTTGTGTGATAATTACTTCGAATGACACGTAAGAAAAATATTTGTGGAGAATAGAGCCCAGAAAAAAATCATCAATCACAAGAAGTAAAGAAATATCCAGACTTTAACAGGCCTCAGTATCAAATCCCCTTCATTCCCAAACACTTTATTTAATTTTTCTTTCGCATGACATCGATTTTGGAAGATTTTTTAAAAATAAAATACGACAAAATTTATGTTTATTTTATTTTACACGTGCACATGATTTGACACTTCATGAAAAAAACTTTCAGCGATTTTTAAAAAAAGCTGTCAAATTTCTGAAATTAATTACTGTTGTCACTTTAATTAGTTTAAAATAATTTGTGATACAGTTAATTGTTGTATATTGTTAGTATGTATCGGAAAAGATTTCTTAACACGGCTTATTTTCGAGATCGCGATTTCGGTAGATTAGTCATTCGAGATCGCGCCGTACGCCCGTCTACGACGGCAACCGAAGCTCTACTGAATACTGTAAAGAAATAATGTTCCACAAGTTTGGGACGAACTCGACAGTTTTCGGCCGTTTCCGGTCACACTCGTGCTCTAAACTTGGGGTAAGAAAGTTAGCCCTCGTCTTTTATGTCTGGGGTTGAAAAAAAGTACACAAAGTGCTTGAATGTATGCGTATTGTGAACTTGTATTGTCTCCTTCAGGTTTATCTATGGCACCGGCAAGTATTGGGTTATTTTATGCCATTATCTTTTACAGCGGTCGGAAAACGCACACTTTATAGCCCTACAATAAAACATAATTAAAGAAAATCAGCACAAATAAAAGTACAGACTATTCCAATTATATTTACTCGTCAAAAATTAACGATTAACATATAGAGACGCTAACTGTCGAACAGTTGCATTAATAAAATAACACTCTTCTATCCCAATTTTAATCATATTTTAATCAACTTTCTCTCTCTTCTTTCTTTTCTTTTTGATGTAGATATTTTAAAATTATAAAAGGTTTCAAATGTAATTCAATCCAAATCATAATCTGATACAATGCTTCGGTGGCTTGATGGATAATTTTTTTTTTATTGATTTAAGCCAGTTGAAACCTTATAAAATGTTTATTTCAGCTAAAATGTTGATCCATTGTAGCAAAAAACAAAGAATATATTTTTTTTATATATACACCATGTTTGCTTCCAAGTGGAGCATATGAATTTACACTGTGTGAAGAAATCCACTCCGAAAGTAGAGCACATGGATCTCCGCTATGTGAAGACGCATGGATAGATTATTTTTTTTGCTTGTCAAACAATTGCTCAACCCAATAGGCATCCAGTCGTGCATTTTTATTTTTTTTAAATCGCACAGGTGGGGAATCGAGTCTGCATTCCCTAGATTGCTAGGTGCGCATTAACATAATTTTAAGTTCACATTTGTTTAAAGAATTAAAAACCTGCAACTTGAAGCAATATGTAGAGACTGTAATAAAACTTTTATTGAAAGAGGCAGTTGAATCTCAAGTCTAAATAAACTTTTATACAGGTCACATCTTTGAGTTCCATAGAAATGACACTGCCAAGCAATGTGATTGATTTCTTTCCATATGTACACACTGGACTGTCAACAATTTCAACACGTGCCAAAGCTTCTGCCTCGTTCTAATGGTCCGCTCTACAACGGTTAATAGTGACGATACAATCACGTGGGAGTCTATTGCGAGAATTCCACGGTGTGGCTTGTTCTTTGTGAAAAAATGAAAAATAGTTTTGTCTTTTGACATTGTTTATGCCTTTTGAGAGGCTACGATTTTTAATTTTGCTCCAAGAAGTGCTTGGTGGATAAGCTTGCGTATTTCCGAATTCAAATATTTTACATACTATGCATTTACAAAATACGGTACATTATAATTGAACAATTGGCTATCAACCAATATCTGTAGATATAAAAAAATATCTATCTAGTTGCTGTAAATAGAATATAAAATATTTTCATAATAATTATCAAAAACAGAAATCGGTAAATCATTTTTTTTTTACTCATTACACTATGGAAGTCCATAAGTTTCATAGTTAGAATACACGCGTAAATGTACGTGCGTGCGGTGAGTTCGTGTGTTATGCAATTTATTGTATCGTTGATTTTTTATACCACCTACGCTAATATTTAATAAGTTATACGTAATTATGAATTATTTAGTAGTAATTATTTATACTTAGTGCTATTTAATTATATATTTGAAAGAATTAGCCAATCTTAGATGAATCATACTATAACTTTTTAACCGTATTTCCTCTAAATATTATATGTATATCCTTATATATAGTAATTGTATATCCTTATATATAGTAATACAATAAATTATTCACAAATAATGTATCAACCACTTAACTAATTGGAAATTCAGTCATACATCTTTTCTTACCGGCAAATTTTAAAACTGTAAAACACATTACTTATTTTTAATTTATAACTTAAATACCAATGGTTTTCGATCCCTGCAGCGTCACACGGTGTTTTTAAACAGTTTAAGAGGTGTGTAAGTGGGGTAAAAATAAGAATGAATGCAAAAGGTTTTATTATTATTTGTTTGAATAATATTAGGTAAGATGGTAAATATGGGACTCCATAATAGAGCCTTCAATTTATTTACTATTGTGATGGTTTTATAGGGGAGAAATTTCACGCTATGGTTTTTTTTTCTTTCACACAAACCGTTGTGTACAATGCATATTATTCCGTATGTTTGTCATTCGTTTAACAGTATTTTTCCACAAACAAACACATAATAGATGACATATAGTTATCATTTATTTCATTTGACGTTCATCTTTAATAGAAAACCAATATTTTGAAAGTATAACAACCTACTTAATGTCGTATCTAGACTGACTTCGGTATTTAGTACATTTTTAACTAATACAAAATTACTATCACAAAATCTTCTTTTTCATATTCAAACCCTAAACGGATCATATTGACACAACATGCCGCCTCCAAGAATCCCTGTTGTCAGGTCTCCCAGGTTATACCTGCATCCCATAACTTAAACATAAGCCGAATACGGTTCCATGACAACTGCACACATGACATCTGCGCACATATTGAAGTGCTTACAATAACACAGAAATTAATATTAAAACATTTTATATTTAATTTGCGTAATTATAGTATAGATAGATTTTTATTTCAATGATACCTACCTATACTATAAT
>JAGVSQ010011632.1:0-12127 GCA_022683975.1 Rhyacophila evoluta | reverse complement strand
ATATTCGTCATGTGCACTGTGTTACGCACTATGCCTCGCGGATATATACGTCACATATAAGCACTAAAGAGGTTGAACAAAAGAATGGCCTGTCAAATTAGTGATCAGGAAAAACGATTTTCACTACATCATTTTTTTTGTTTTTTTTTATATAACTTATTAAATTAATATCAGATTGGTTTCATAAAATATCAGTTTTAGTCTTCATGCACTTACAGATTGCGTCTATTTAATATTCGGACTTTGGCTCAAAATCATTAAATATACGTTTTTTGTGCCTCGTGTAATATTGTTCTCTGTGGGTACGTCTTTTTTCTTAATGCGGTCGACTGGATATTGAATAATGTAATATAATGTGCTTCATATTGCAGCATTAGAGAAAAAAGCGAGCGGCCGGAAGAGAAGGAAGCAATAAATTGTAGTCTGACTTACCGCCCATATAATTTGATCAATCGACCACCTGAGTGCCTTCGTTGCAAATATCCAGGTTCGCACTGACAACACAAACACGCCCAGCGATATTATTTCCTGAAAAGTGAACCGATTTCATTATCTGTGCACGGCACTGACTGCCTACTAAAATAAATTCACTTAATGTCAAGACAAAATACAGAAATACAAATAAATCACACAGATTCAAAATGCATAATACTACTATGACAACATGGAAAGACTCTAAGCTATTTAATTATTTTTACTTTTTAAATATTCACGATGAAGGCGCATTAAAATCTTATTTCGCTCATGATACAACAACATCTCGAATGCCACACAACGCACATTTTACAAGAAATGAAAACATTCTATTTTCACTATTGTTGATATTATATATTGTCGATATTCTGGCAACATTTATTGTCACACATCCCTGAGATAGTCGCATTTAAATATTTTGCCATTTTGTGCATTATAAATGGGTGAATTAATCCAAAGTGAAATATTTTATTGTTTCATGCGTTATAATGATTCCTTAAGTAATTATTCCAATATATCACTTCAGTCGCAGCAAGAATTATCACCAACATCAACTAATGTGACATAATTAAACTTATGTTGAATATTAAAATTGGTTTAAATGGAAAATGAAAAAATATGTAATTTAATGGATTCATATTTAAGTAATTTCATGAAAAATTATGACTTAATGGATTGTGTCAATGCACCAACGATGTATTATGGTCGTGTAAAATTTGACTTATGTGATATAATAGGTATCGTTTATATTGTGAGATTTATTATATTTTGTTTGGTATCATTTGTGTATTGTATTTTCCATAAAAATATATTTTAAGCCGAGTACTCTCAATCATATATTCCATGCATATGAATCTCTACAACTCTTATCTAGGCACACTATGTTTCATTAGGATTCATTACCAGCCAATCTAGATGCCCATTCAGCCCTGTTTTTTACTCTACTAGATTTGAACCCGTGACTTCTAGTGACAGGTTGCGTATACATATCTACCGACCGGCCACCAAAACGACTATATTTACAACATCACAATACTGAAATTCCGAAATTTAACAACAATGACCGATGCTTGGTTATTTCTTCTTTATTTGTTAGTTATTTTTTTAGCGGACAACATTTGCATAGTATAACAAATAATAACCATTTAACTGTTACATCATGCAGCGCTATACAATAAACATACATGTTTCAATATTATATAATATAGCGATTAATGATAAAATGTCGATAAGCATAAAGTTCTAATGGAATTGCAGTTATCTGTGACCAACTTAATCACGAGGGTTAATAATCCCGAAAAGTGGATTCACTCTTAATTATAATTCCGCCTGTAACGACAAAACAATGTCCGAGTCATTAAACGCGTCCATCAATTCATACACGATACATTAATCATATATCATCTTTTCATTTGTTGACGCATGATCTGCGATATAACCTACGATGTTCATATTTAAAGTGTAACGTAACGGTTAATCAATTCACCCAATTTTCTTACACTGCCATCTAGCGTGGAAATATCATTCAGACATGTTGCTATTTACCACACTTTATTTAAATCTAAATATTTTATGAATTAGGAAGCGTTTATATTTCTTTAATACACGTTACATTTTTTTGCTATCAACACAATTGCGGTTCTCATATTGAAATTATGTTTCTCCAGTAGCCGAACGGTTAGCAATCACGCCTCGGAGACGAAGATTGCGGGTTCGATTCCCACAGATGCTGAATTAAAAAAAATACTGGACTGGATGCCTAATGAATGAATCGATAAATTGGCTGACAACCAATTATCGTGAAAAGAAATCTATCAAAGATATATCTTTATATTTCAGCGAATCATATGCTCCACTTTCAAAGAGAATTTGGTAAAAAAAACGAATTTACTTAGTGTCACTCGGAAATCAAAACTACAAGTATGAATGATTCATAAGTGCACGTAAATAAAAATATACTGATGTTAAATTGATCTCTAAGTATTGGTAAATTCAATTAAGAAATAACTTGAGTTGGTTATTTGTAATTAATTTCGTTTGACCTATTTATTACGCACAGTATACATGCTTTGTTTTCCTATAGAATTCTCACTTCTATCAATCTGTCCCGATTATAAAACAAATCACCGTAAGAGATATAATGTGAAGTATTTGGGGCACACAATCAGATGCAGAAGTAATCTTGAAGCAGTGATAAGACACACTAAAGGTCGAAGAAATCGATGAAATAAAGGTTTTTCAAAACATCCAGATTCTGAAGTTTACATTCACGCGGAAACCGTAGTTGAATAAATAAACATAAAGAATTATTATTGAGCAACTTAGATAAATGTATCGATATCTATTTCGCTTTTATTATATCATGGTCGAGATGTTGCAGTATTATCACGCTACAGCCTGGCAAATTCTTATAATTGTTACTCTACTTGGATGTGATAGTCAACAATAATACAATCGCAAATTACTTTTTTACTCCATAGTAGGTATAATAGAGAAGATGCTAATTCTTAGGTAAAATGAAGAATATTGATTTAATTGCTACATCACTAAGTAAATAATCCTATGCATAAATCTATGGTCAGATTATGCATAATAAGCGCTTAACAACCCCAACCAATATCCCATAAACTGATAAATTCAGGGTTATGCCTTCTACACAGAGAGCAACTCGATGACGACGACAGCAGATGACCAATCACAGCGATGGCTGCTTCATTGTAATTGGTTATTCGCTGTCGTCGTCGTCGTCGTCGAGTCGCTCTATGTTTAATGTATGCATTATTGTCGAACAAGTAATACAGTAGAGCCTCAATATAACGGACTAATGCGGGTGAGGGGGTGTCCGTTAAATTCTAAAGTCCGTTGTATAAATGTTAGTTTTCTGAATGCATTTTTTTGTTATCGTTATTAGATTAAAGACAGAAATCAAATTGCAAATTTTTTTTAAGTATAATTTTATAATCAACCATCTAAAATTACGAAAATGTTGTAAGATTTTCAAGAACTTTATTCGCTTTTTCACTTTCGGCCATGATGTGATGCTCACGGTCTACTTCTAATCACTATCAAACGTTTTCTTCTTCTCCAGTATTATTCTGTATTGTTCTACAGAAATCAATAATTTCTAACTGTCCTAAGACTACAATAATAAATAGATTTCTTAAAAGTAATTTCGTATTCGAAAATTTCTTTGGAAGCATTTATTTAATTAATTTGTATGTTGATGTCATCCGTTATCATACATTACTGTATTAGGTTCAACGTCATTTGAAATAAACTATTCTAAATGTATAATTAATGAAATTGATTATCTTACCTGTAGTAAGACTTGAACCCAGTCCGGACGTCCGAAATAAAACCTGAAACCTTTTTCTTCTCTATAGAGAATTAATCCAATAGATATTGAGAAGATTAGAGTAGGGAAAATTCCTAAAATGCTTTCGTTGCAACTAATTGACAAAATTAACTGAAACAAGAAAGATGTACACAATATAGAATATATTTAATAATATAACTATGTCCGGGGTGACCAATCACAACAGTATTTTTATTTTTTAATTCAAACGTTTTTGTGAATACAAACTATATATATTTTATGTACGATAAAAGTTAAAGTATCATAAAAGTATATTTTCTTCTACTTTTCATCTATATCCGATAAATTTGGATCAATATCAAGCATGTTTTCTAAAGGCAGTTGATGATAAAAATCGTTAAACATTGTTGTAGTTAGAAGCAATAAAAATATAATGTCCGATTATGTGATTATATTTATTCACATTAAAAAACTTTACAAACATCATTCTACACACAAATATGCAGAAGTTCACCGACATGCAGAGTCAGCAATATAACAGTAGATTGAGTATTGTGACTTATGCGGTTATACTGTGGATGCCTCAGCCACATACTGCAGATGCCCCAAGAGTCTTAACCTGAATGGCCTACTATTTAAGCCAGCGTCCTGGAAGGCCGCTAAATACCATCTATCTATGGAATTTATTCGGCGGAGCAACAATATGCAGGTATGAGATATGGGAGTGTGCTAGAATAATGGCGGGTGACAGGTATTCTTGTGTCCATATGCTCCACTTCGGGAATGGATATGGAAGACAATGAAGAAAAAGTAGCTATACATCCCAGGGATAGATAGTTTGTCTGATTAGTCAGGGCTTTACACATTTACTCTCGGCAAGTCATCTTTTAATTTCTATATTTAGTGATTGACCGTAGTTATGAATTTTTTCCTGTTTTCTATCTCTTGATTTTGAATCGCTGTTATTTCTAGTTTAAATATAAGCTACGGAGGTCACGGATTTGAGTCCCCTAACTGCTTACAAAATATCTGTTGTTGACATACAGTATACAATATTTATCAACTAGTGGCGTAGCTACATATTCAGCGCCCTGGAGCAAGTAAAATTGTTGTTCCCCTACTGTTTCTTGTTTTACTAAAATTTTGTACTTCTTCCGAAAAATATGGTTTCTTGTTTTTTTCTCTGATACTACCGTATAAATTTTACTTCCTACCAAAACTTGCGCCCCCCAATGATTCGTGCGCCTGGAGCGGTTCGCTCCAACCGCTCCTCGGTAGCTACGCCACTGTTAGAAATACATGGTACACGGGTCCGTTGCCTACGGATCTCCGTGAAAATAGTTTGATTAGTTAAGGTTGGGGATCACTGCCTAGGGGTAATCCCGGAAAGCAAGTCTTTGCGTTCAGGGTGGATTATTCCATAAAAAAAATTTCTTCCAGATACAATTCGCTTTTGCGTGTTATCGCCTAGTCCATTATGAACGTTATAAAATATATCTTGCTTAAAACAATAATATGAAAATGAATACGTACATAGTAAAGTGTTTCGAAAAACTCTTCAGTATTCTCGATAAGTGTTGACGCCTCTTCATATACGTATTCCAATATCTCCATTAAGAATTTTTAATTTGTTAAAATGCATTGCTAAAACCAATATTAATTGAATAATTAAACTAAAAATCAGAAATTACAAAATCACGAAAATTTGTAAAGCATTAAAACTGTTCTGTCAAATGTAAGTTCTATTTTTGAAAATTTTTCATTTGTTTCATAAATTTATAAAAATATTTTTATATGGCTATTGAGTATATAAGTTAGGATACATTTTATCATATTATGATCCATAGACACGTCGTTCTTCGATGTGAGAAATTTTAAACGTAAAGAGAGCTTTTCTGTTAAATTTACAAAATTTAACTAGCTTGGAATTATAAATCTGAAAATAATAGTAGTGTTTTAATTTTTTGAGGCATTTTAACATTTTTATAACTTTTTTAATCGGGAACAATTAAAACAACAAATATTTGAACTCAATTTATTTATTACATTCTCAAAACAAATTCCACAGATTTCTTGTATGGCTGTCACAAGAAATCTATGACTTGTTTACACACAACACAATTATTACGGAAAACTTAACAAAAATATACAAAAGGCACGCAATGGCTGGTGCGTACCTTCTGGGTTAAAAAATACTTAAAAAAATTATCATTTATTACAATCTTAATAATATACGTGTAAATATAAATGTATATGTAGGTATATGAATATTTTTGGTCTCTAACATTGAACATCCATCTTTGACAATATATAATTATGATTTAACGATTATTATTATATAATTAAAAATTATTTTTAGATACTTAGTGATTATTCATATTTTACTAATGTATATTATAATATATAGCTAAATACAACATTTTATTAAATATAGAATTTAGCATTCTTATAGCATGAGACGACATTTTTAATTTAGACACCGATTTCGAATATTTTACTATAATATATAAATTTAAAGCACTTAAGCCGTATTATGCAATATTTTTATATTTTTTTCTAAGCCAATTTAAACCAAATAAATTTAACCTCAATAAATACCGCGCCATGGTTAGGAGGCGCCCAAGTGCACATCCACCTCCCTCCAAAAGTCTTTGTAAAATAATTATAAATTTTCTTACTTTTGAAATTCCATTCTTAAAGTATACACAAAAATAAATCACTCAAAATTATACTGAATTATAACTTGCACATATTTAACTTTCTGACTATTTTATATGTATATGTATCTTGCATTTTTAATATATTTGTTTTGATTGTGGAAATATCATTGCATGTAAAACAAATCTGGCGATATATTAAATGCAGACGCCGTGTAATATCTTTTAAGTGTTGCAGTACGAGCGGCGTTTATTAATTTGAGTTTAGATTATTGTTATATTAAATTATAATTACGGACAAAAATACTTAAGCATTGTAATTAAAGGTTATTTTAAAAATAGGATTAAGTGTCAAATATAATATCGTCATAGTATAATAAAATTGATTTGGATCAATTAATACAGGGAAAAATTTATTTAGACTCATATTTGAAACTCTAGCATAATGATTAAAATAGTCCCTCATTTTGGTAATACTTATTAGTGGAGTTGTGAGTAATTAACATATATTTTTGTAACAAAATTATTAAACATATACTAATAAAATTAATAGGAAAAATTCAAGCTTTCCGATGCATTTTTCTCAAAACTATGTAGTAGTGACCTAGTTCAAATCAATGCTACTATGATAATATGCAATTCCCGTAGCAAGTCTAACGAAAACGTTGTTATTAAAACATAAATTTTGTATTAAATTCTACAAAACTTGATACCTTCCTAATTTTTTTCTCTAACCGTGTGCGCTAATTATGGAGCATATAGCCACCAAGCGGTACGTCTAGGATTATTTGACTCATGCCAATCAATCTGCCGTGTCCCCAATCATGGCAACATCCTTTAATTCTATCGATATTCCCTGACCAAATTATTCAAGCCATCTATCGGAAGAATTAGGAAACAAAACTGAAGGTCTTTTGAGGCATTTCCTGTACTATTATGCACTTCTATCATAACTGTATGACTTTTAACGTATAAGGGTTCACTTTTAGAGTCATTCATTGCATAATCTTCGGGTGGTATGTCCACATTTAAGTATGACGTTGACAGGCATGCTGTTAGCAATAAGAGTTTAAAACAAACTTAAACCGAATGTTAGAGTTGGAGTCATTGAGATCTGTTAGCGGGCTAAATAAGTACAAATAATTATTGTATTTGAAGTTTACGTCACAATTATATTATTTGGAGTTTTAATGTTATCCGATATTTATCTTAAATGACAAATATGATCATTTCTATAAGTGGTTAACAATACTACTGCTTATAAGTTTTATAATAAATGCTTACACAAGGAATATGAAACATTTTCTTTAAATATATTGAATAATATGCTAAATATTATGTATACCGTTTTTTACATTTTGAAAAATACAATACAAGCGGCTATATGTATTATATAAAGTATATTGCGATTTTTTTTGTATTTTTATAATATTTATCCATCTATATGTTATTGTATATCGCTGTACGCACTATTCGATATAATTAAAATTATAAGAAGCATTTTATTGGATATGCTACTAACAATTATATGACATAATATCAAAGATGATAAATCTCATACGACTAACCGTTTTGAATATTTTTTTTTTTATTGTAATACATTTACCAGAATATATTCGCTACGTATGTATTATATTTGTGAATAAAACATAAAATAACCCACACTACATGACACATTCGTCATTAATTATATTTTTATCGAGAGCAATAAAGTATTGATTGATAAATAATGTTGTATATACTTATAGAGTAAAAATTTTGTGAAACATAATAACTCACTTCTACAAAATAGTATGTATATTAGAAATAATATTAAAAACGTAAATATAACCATGAAAATATTAATTTAAATAGTATAGTTTTAAAATTCTGTCAAATTACATTTTGGATAATCTAAATAAAAATCGTCAACCTTTGTTTCCATGGGAATTTTTGTATTTATAATGAAAAACTATTTTTCTAGACGACGATATGGCTGAATTATCGTCTAATAAAATAGAATACACGTATTTCAATGTAGTGCTTTACTGCCCAGAAATCACAACACGAAAGACGGTCCATTATTTAATATATATCAAGTAAATTATTAGTGCCAAACAGATTTAAAACATGTTTAAATACAAATATAAAATTCATATTTTAATATAAATGCAACTATAAATAAAAAATGTGAATAGCTTCAAAGAATATTTGTAAAACAGATCAATACCGTCAGTTTAGAATAAATATTGTGAACAATGAAACATACATCGATGGTCAAAGTGGTTCATATTTTAAATCTAAACACACAATTTATCGTTCATAGGAAAAGTTTGTCTAAGTATTATTAAAATATTTAGACAATATTATACGAATATATTTTAATATAGAAGTAGGCCTATAATAGGAAAATTTCAATTCCATATCTAATATTACTTTGAACACGACTTCAAAATAAGTTTTTTAACATGTTACATATATGTATATATTTATAATGATATTCTAATGGCGTATTTTTTATATTAAGCGATATCTAATAAACAATAACACTGTGCCTTTAAATATATAGTTATAGTCGATCCAGCATTTGCGATATATATATTTTTTTGTAATGGTTTGCAGTGACGAATTACGAAGCGCGCAATACAAATTAAAACATTCAAATAACTATAAAATCTTGCTCCTATATTTACATACAATTCAATTAATACGACATTTAACAGATTTTCAGGTTTATAATAAATAATCCCCAAATTTTTGCCACAAAATCATAAATAAAGAAAAAAACAGTTACGTAATATTTACTGGCATGTCATTATCACAATGAAAATGAATTTAAGCAGTATTCTTTTATAACAAAACTATTTTTTTAATAAATAAATATCTCCACATACACCCTTTTACCGAGCACATTCGGCGGTTTTTTCAACCTTAATAAATAAATAATTGTATAAAATGAATAGTTTATAAAAAGAGAGGATTTAAAGATTGTAAAGTTTTCAAAATCTTCACAAATAAATAAGAAAACGTGTATTCTCGTATCATTTACTTTATGGTCTATTGCTCTTGAAGTGTTGCCACAGTCGAATAAAAACTTTCAAACTTGTTGGTTTTTTATCAGTTTCAAATAAATATACGGTAGCGCTTTCGTATATTATATTTTCATACTGATTGTTATCATGAAAAACATACTGACCTCTGTGACACGTAACTTTATTAATTATATGATTTTTTTTTATTTATTCACAATCAAATCAAGTTATTTCAGTTATGATTAAGTTTCTCTTTTTATAAATTATACGACATGAATATATCATGTATTTACAATAAAACCCATGACAATGATAATTCACCCGAATATTTAGTATTTTACATGTAGCATTTTAATCAAATGTGTGAACTCACGAGACATTCGTAAACAACTTAGTAACATAAATTTCACATTTTAATTAACATATTTAATTAATTTCGATGGTATAATTAGATTTCATATCAATTTGATATTCGCTTAAGGTGTTGTGATGTGATGTGGATGAAATATCCCCACGTAAAATCTATAAAAAAAATTAACCATAAACAAAATCATTCCAATGTTATTTTCATTCGAATTTCCAACACGTTCCATTTTCAAATGATTCGTTCCCATTTCCATCGTATTTTATTATATTATCGCGGCCAAGGTTACTTACCTTAATGAAATTTGCGTCTGACTTCCTTATTTGCTCTAAAAATAAATTGATAATTAAAACATCAATTGTTTCTAAAGTCGTATGGTGATATAAATAAAAAAAAATAATAAATTCGGTCACTCATATAATATGCTTTTTGAGAAACATATAAATTATTATAGCCAAAATGAGTAAATTACAAATCCAGATTCTTTATATTCCTTATGTGTGACCTGTGGGCCAGTTAGTAAATTAATATTTTTTTGCTATTTATATTTGTATCATTCATTTTGTTATTAAAATAAACAATGATATATTATATTTAGTAATTAATCAGTAAAAGCTGAATTTCCAAAATATCATGGATTTTTTCAACGTTTATTTTTCCATTTTAATTAATAAAATTTTTTTGTCTTTAGTTTCGATGTGATGTAAGTTATCTATGCTATGAGTTTGAAAATGGAATAGTATCAAAGCCGCGAATTTATACGTCGAAACTTTTGTCAGATTGTAAATCCTTCTGATGTATCGGCTGTGTTTCATGGTGCCAAAGTCCCACATTCGGATTTTGTGGCGCTCAAGGTGGCCTTGGGTGCGCAGACCTATACCAACCACTCTTCGGAAGGGCATTCGGGTCACACATCCGTTCCGGTGCAGTACGTCGTTGGGCGGGTACTCACTATTTCCGGTTTCATTATGAATTTGAGGCGCTAAAATATAAAAGAAAAATATATTTAGTAATGCATACGAATCTCATAGACTAGGAAAAATTGATATTACGCAAATTCGAGCCCCGTTGATGCATCCTGCGCAAGTGTAATAATTATTTTCATAATTAGTTGACAAGTGACAAGCCTAAAATAAAACAAAAATATAACTAGATTTCACATCACAAGATAAAGTAGATCTCACAAAAAAGGTAAGTAAAGTAGATTACAAGATCACTTCTCGATATCAGAGTACTCGGAATACGCCTGGTTGAGACCAGATGTAAGGACGGGGCGAATGGATGGAGGCACATTTAGTGGACTATCATCGACATTTTGGTAAGATGCGGTGAAAAAAAATCAATAATATTGTAGTAATGATAAATTGACTGATTCAGTCTTGATCCTGTAAATTAATAATTACGAAATATATTTTCTACCATGTTCGCTCCGAAAGTGGAGCATATTTATCTCAACAGCGGGAAGATGGCCACTGCATGAATGTAGTATATGTATATCGGCTTCTCAAGACTTATTTTTTTTTTTTTTTTTTGCGGGAACTTATTGTCGGACTGAATTGGAATGAACTTAATTTGTCTCCACGGTAGTGCAGAGGTTAGCGTACGCGCCTAGCAATACGCTGAATGCGTATATGGATCTCCGCAATGTGAAGATGTATTAACAGATTATAAATAACTAGAATTATTAGTCAGACAATTGCTTAACCCGATAGGCATCCAGTCCTGCATCTTTGGACTTTTAAAAATTCGGCATGTGTGGGAATCAAACTCGCATTACCCGGATGGCGAGGCGCGCACGCTAACCTCTAACGAAAGACACCGCACATTTATGCAAGTAATATATTAATAAAATATATTAACTTTCGCCATTGAAAATGTTCAGTAACTCTTACCGATTTTATTAAGTTAAACTTAATTAAGCACCCCATTGTGCCAACTCTATGGTGCGTAGGATTATTGTTGCGGTGTCAATCAATATTCCTCGGTCCGCTTAAATAAGAGAACAGATTGGATTTCGGTTCATTTGACTTCAGTAATCAATGACTAATCAGCTCTTGATTATAATGAATACTGCCACATCATAACTAGTATATGCAATCGAACTTGCAATAATGTAACTATCATCTTACTCACAGATTAATAGCTGAGTTAAAATAGATGAACACGGATACAACAAAGATCGAGGTACTTACTGACTTAAGCACCTTGTTATAACCGAGAATTATTGATATCTTCCACCTAGGTGAGAGCGAGCTTAGATGGATGCTAATATATACATTGTCAGAATAGGATCTGTCTAACTTAC
>JAGVSQ010011631.1:1408-12127 GCA_022683975.1 Rhyacophila evoluta | reverse complement strand
GTATTAGTGTGTGCGAGTGTTCTGTGCTGCTAACTTCAGACATATTTTCGGAATCACGGACTCTGAATTTCAGTTTTATCTATTGGTCTATTACAGATAATGGAATGTATAAAAATGAAAAATACAACTATTTTTTACTTGACTCATCTGTCTGTTGTCTGTCAAATGCTTTTTCGAACACAACAATGGTGATTGGTTGACGGTTGTTTACAATAATGATTTTATTTATTTGTGAACTAACCAGCTTGAGAATTAACAGACCAAATATTGTTATAATATAAACAATACAGTTGTATGACGTGTAACAGAAAATGATGAATCCATTTCTTATTTGGCATCCATCCTACAAAAATACTAAGCAGGCTTAGAAAATAAGACTGATTGGCTATAAATTAGTTTTTTTACATTATTCAAACAACTTATAAAAATGTTAAGAAACAAAAAAACACATTAACTCTTTTTTTTGATATTTTGTACAGCTCTGTACTTTTTCTAATTTAGAATATGTGTCGTAATGTCACTCAATAACTAGTAATATACAATAAATATTGACAACATGAATAACAGTCAATATATACCAAAAGAGAAAGTGTACAATATGTAGTAACTGCCATTGACAAAACCTTTTGATCAAATATGAACATAGCAAAATCAGAAAAAGAAGACTTTTTATGTACAAAAATTGTGAACCATTACACTTTAGATAAACCATTGGTAGTGTAAGTTTAAAATATGTTGGTAATCAAAAATATACTGTGAAGACCTTACTTGAATTTCCGGACCATCCTTGTTAGATGCCGCATTTTTAAGAGTGTGGACATGTTGCATGAGCAAATCGCAATATAATCTCAACTCTGATTTCTTATATTTTAAAGAATCTGGATACTTGTCATCTATAAACAAATAAATAATTAGCACTGATAAATTAACGATTTAGAATTTTTAGTAATTAATAATGATATGATTATGACAAAATTTGACGACTTGAAAAACCTGACATACACCTGAGTACAGTAGAATCGAGTATATGAATTTTCGATTATCTGTATTTTTAATATTAGCCATGTCACCGAAAAGACTACATATTATGCTAACATTAAAAGTTAAGTAAGTGGATATTAGTCATGCTTTGAAAAGAGATTTTTCGGTAATTCAATAATTTCATATACAAAAAAAACAAAGTGAAAATTTTGTGCAGTTTACTAATAGTTTAATGTCCAAGAATAGTTTTTCAGAGCACAATGTTATGAAAACATCATGAAATGAAAAAGTTTTGTTCACATCTTAAGTATTTTCATGTGCACTGCATATGTAATAGATTTTGATTTTTCCCTGTCTCGATTATCCGGGCAATTTTAACCATGCTTTTTTAAATCTGTTTATAGCTAATTCATCTGCTTAAACTCTCTTACAGTGATTGGATTATGAAAACTTTACCATTTGGCCTTGGGTTGATACAAGCTTTTGCAGTTCCTAGTGCTACAAGCCATTGCTGGCGTTCTTGTGATGTAGCAGCTTTAAGATACATATGTTGCTCTCCTGGTATTACCAAATCCAATCGTGTGGAGTCCAAAACATTTACTATTAAAATAAAAATCAATCCATTAATATCAACACCTTTCAATTTTTAATTTAAAAAGGGGCTATTGCTGCAAAAACTCCTTACATAATAAGAGTAATTGCATAAACAGTGGTGAAATCTACTGTAAATATTGTTTAATAGTAAGTGTTCACCATACGAAATAATAGTATATTATGATATAAATACAATGTCAACTAACCGTTAATTTCACAAGCTGTTACTTTCACTGATCCTTTACATCCTTGGTTAACTGTATCTTGAGATTTGTAATATGATAATACTCCATTCTCCAAAACAAACCATCTTGTCTGCCATGCTAAAATAATTTTAAAAATATGTGAATATGAACATGTTGAATATTATTCAAGCTAGACACTGTGTCTAGAATACACTTACAGCTCCAGTAATTTGTCCATTTCCATAAAATACCTTCCATAATTAAGCCATATGTCAAAACACTTTCAACACAAATAGCCTAACCGAATGGGATAAACAGATGACGACTTCATCACGATGTCTATTGCGTTTTTGACAGCTAAGGATTGCTGGAGTGGCAATAATTTTTTGATTAATACTTGACCCATTAAAAATACTATATCAAAATAGAATAGTTAGGTACTGAAAAAAATTCTTGAAAAGTAATCCAAATAAAGCTCAACAAATATCTAAAACAAACTAGTAAAAATTCATAAATAAAAAAGGCGAAATTATGAAAAAAAAATATTACATATTTTATTATATAAATGGTTTAATTGGTATTTTTTATGTTTAATACCTACTTGTTATTGTAAGTTCCTATTTTAAAACGATTTTCGAACAAGAATATTTTTGGTAAAACATCTATATCGAAAAATAGAAAATAGCAACACCATAGTAGTGACAAATTCATAATATAATAAATGCTGGTGTAAACAACTGTCAGAGGGGCGTGGTGTAGCATTTTGATAATAAATATTAATTAAAGAAACTAACCAAGTTTTAAAATGAAGCCTGATAACGTACTATTCAATTGTATTCTCTGGATATCTTTCATTTCTATTAGTAAGTGTGAACTCTTTCCATTATATTTTTGCAACTGAACATGCAGCTTTACAAATAGTTCGTTGTGGGTTTATACATAAATTTGAAACTATCATAAATTTACCTAAGGAAATTGCATATCAACTCGATATATACTACAAAAATTTGCTTCGTGCTAACTTAATATTGTGATTACGAGTTATACAGTGTATTTTAATCTTTTTAGGCCATGCCCTGGAATGCTATGTATGCACCCGCCAAGAAGATAATGTAGAAAAGTGTTTAAACACAATCAGAACGTGTGAACAATACGAAGATGTCTGTCAATCAGAAATAACATGGGGAAGTACTCCATATTGGTCTCAAGGGGCATTGAAGCAATATTATGTATCCAAACGATGTGCAACGAAGGAGCAATGTATAAAAACAAGACAGCGTAACATGCAGTATTGCTCGCATATTTGGTACGAAGATTGGGCGTGCTCGGAATGTTGTCAAGGAGACCGTTGTAATTACTACGTAATGGTAAGTTTCTATTCATTCAATATAATTCACTTAAAAAATATCACAATTAGCCATGTATGCTTAAGTTTTACTTTAGGGATACTGACTGAAAGTTAGTCAGAGATGTTCCGCAGAAATCCGTTTTTGTGTTGGCAGCAAAAGTTGTTATGTTGGCAACCTAAAAACTTTTGAAATTTGGAATGCCTGCACGTGCAACAGAAAACCCATTAAAACCTCTCACAGCGGTAGGTTTTTAAAGTTTTTTCGCCATCTACATTGTAAAAAAAATTATAAAAATGATGCAACACTTTCTAATTTGTGCACCGGTTAGCGCAAGAATACAATATGACATATTTTGTGGTATTTAATTTATTACTTCTTCGACAGTCTTATTGATAATACCAATAAAACATAACATGATAAGATTCGTAAATAAAATATTCCCTCGTAAGTAATCGTCGTCGTAGTGCACATTCTACCGGACGTGTTGTGGGTACCGGTAAAGAATAGATTTTTGCGAAATGTCTGACTAACTTCCACAGGTGTTCATAAAGTAAAATTGAACGCAGGCTATTTCCTATATTAGTGTATGCTATTTAAGTTAGTCACAACTTACTTTTCGCAAATGCATGATTAAATTGTTACTTGCACATATGCTTGCATAATTTGATTTTTCAATGTCAGTTTTATGGTACATAAATTGTATGAAGTTAGTTTGGCTTGCTATACATTTGTACAGTTTATATAGTCCTCCATACATATTGAGAGTGAAGGAACGGAAGAAACAAATGTGTCAATTTTGATTATCGGTGTGTAAAAAAAGGAAATTTATATACAGATCACAATATGATACTCATGATATCCGCTTTCAGTGATATAGCAATATAAACTGAAAGATTTTAGACGTTTCTTGTAATGTTGTTCCTGTTTTCTTTCAGAGTGGCGGTGATTCAACCAGATTCAGCCAACTGGTGACATTTGCAGCGCTCATTTCACTTTTCACCATAAGATATACTGAAATTCTAAACTAGTGTTCAAATTTACCTCACAAAAGATCTTATAGTATTTACTATACACAAATCATAATCAATGAAGCTGAAATTGTAAAGATGTACTGATGTTTCTCTATAAACTTATTTGAGAACTTCCTGAGAAAAATCTCAGCTTCGAAATTTATACATGTATAGTTTATATTCTGATATTATTTTAAATTTTTTTTTTTATAATTTAATATTTAAGTTTTTCTCCAATCTCCCACAATCTTCTAAGGATAAGACCTCTTATGTGATAAAATTGCAAATGATTTTCCGTCCATTTTAAATAGTATTTTATATTTTTAATGATCAGTTCATTTTGATTTTATACTTTTAGTTATAAACTATAAATTTAAGTATGACTTAGCATACTGAGTGCCTTACATATTTAAGCATAGTGCCTTTACCGAAAAAGGACTTTTTCACGGATAGTAAATATATATTGTAGTTAATATTTTATTTTTTTTGACAATATACACATGACATTCCAAAACTGATTATACAAGCAAATGTTTATATTTTACAATACCATATTCGCTATTGAGTGATTTTTAATGTTTTTTTCTGATGTGAGTATGCCTTTAAAATCGGCTCTTGGTTACCCAGCTTGTTTGAAAACCTGAATGTCACAAAATCAGTATCAATTTGTTTCATGAAAATATTTATGGTGCAATTATTGAATCTGCACCAATTTGATATCTTTGAATATAGTAGGAATGAAAGTTCGTAAATGTGTTTAATTTATTTCTTTTAGCCCTTAAAGATGTATTCACGTACAAAATAGTAGCCTAAGGCCCAATTCAGCTTACTTGGTTTTTATACTAACTACACCACTTGACAAATAGCTCCTTCTCAATATTCATTTATCCCATATCCACCTTCTTGTATGGTTGACATAACAATATACAAAAAAGTAATTTTAAAATTTTCCATTGAATTATATAACTTTTTTAATGCTGGGTAAGATTTTATCCTATGTCAAAAATTATTTTCCCTAAAATCTGTTATTTTGTATTGAGATGTAATCAATAAAATAAAGCTAGAAAAGGATTGATAAAGTTAAAGTTTTATTTCTCAAATATATATGAATCTGTAAATTAAGCGTGCAAAACTTATTGAGAATTTTTCAGGATGGTTGTGAAAATTCACCACATATCATTCCACTGCTTGTAATAAACTACATTTAAGTATATTTTGTTTAATACGTCTTATATTATGCAATACATTCTAAATTTAGTGAGACATTGATCATCATTTCCAGACATATCATTTTCAACACACATTATCTTTAGAACCGAATTGTGTGTTACTTACAATACAACTGAAATCTTTGGTCATTATACTTTATTATTGAATGAACTATTTTACATGAAATAAAGTTGATGTATATACAATATAATATCTTTAATTATATGTTTTTGATCATTCTACCGTGTGCGGTCAAATATTAATATTAATCTTTATTCATTGATTAAATTAGTATTTTCCTATACATATTTTTAAAATATCAATTTTCTGTAAAAATTATCAAATTTTTTACTGCAATATTGATTGTTAATTATTGTTCTTTTTTATTTAATGTATTTTGAATATTTAAGTTGATCCAATTTTATTTTACGAATAAATTAATTTCCAACTGATTTTTTAAGAAAAATTGACGACTGTAATGTTATTTGTGTTCTGTCATATCTTATTATTATATAATATCAGTAATGTTGGTCTAATTAAAAACTTTTTTACTCATGCATCGAGGAATAACATACAGCACCTTTAGATGTATGAATGATAATTAGGAAGAATCTCTATTTTATTATTTAGTATGATAATTTTGTTTCAAATGTACAAATCATTTTTAATAAAAATTTCTATTTGAAACCATAGTTTTATTAATAAACCGTGCCAGAAAAATCACCTTATTCATCGTCAAAACATTAAGCTTGTCCCGAAAAATGAGCATACAACAGGAGTCCATTGCACCATGCATTCAAGAGATATACTCATCTGAACAAATGTTTTAAACAGTTTTCTAGAATTAACACCCTTTCCACCTTTCCCAGATTTCACCGCAAAACCAGTGACACTCGATATGTTGAAAGAAAATGTTTTTGCAATTCTAAATTCTATAATTTACAATATTTTTTGATCTCATAGCTACAGTTTATTTGGATAACCTGTTTTTGTAGTGAATCATAATAGAAATAGACATACTGAATTTGAAACACAAATAGACAAACCATTTCCTGTAAGAAAGGTAAATTATTATTTAATTTTTAAGGGAGCATGTGAACCACTGCATATTTACCTTGATAAGTGTTTTTGATAACTGATTGTTATCCATTTACTCCACCCATTGATATTAAAAACATTTGGATGTGTATGAGTTGCTTTCTAAGTATACACATATAACTCATTATGTTAATTCACTGAAAAAAATATATTAACAAAAAAAAAATATAAAAAGATCATTTAGATTCAAAAGTAAATCTGTGAGGATTGTATTTCTACATTTTTTTAAAGTTTCAACAGTATACAATTCTGATATTCACACTACATACTCGTATTTGTCTCTTTCATATCTAACTTAAATAAGCATGAATGTCTCCAGTTACATTTTAATATGAATTAATGAAAAAATATTATGTATAATTAATATAAGAGTTATCTTAAGAATTTGATTAGGTTGTTGTCGCAAAGTTGCTTAAACTATTGTTAAAAACTTTTAACAGCAATTAGTACCGTGATCAAAGTGGATCAAAGAAAATCAGTACTTGGTATGTATTTTCAAAAAAATTCTACAATACGTGGTTACGCCAAAATAATATGCTTACATGTTATTTTGAACAAAAATATTTTTGCTTGCATATCAACATGGTCAACGAACTCCGCTTTCTAAAATAAGCTGATTATAAATGATTCTTTTACTGCAGAAATGATAAAAATGTAAATACCGTAAATAGCATAGGTAATTATAGTAAAAATTAAATTGAGTGTCGAGTTTTTACGACATTATCACCACGACGCCCATTTTATGCAATCGCCAATAAAAATAAACAATATTTTTTATGTAATTGATTTGGCACTTTCCCACAATCGTTTAAGTGCTGTAGCTGAATTGAAATTGAAAAATATCATATTTAAATTAAATCTTCAGATCCATAGGTTCCCAAAGTGAGGAGCACCGCCTCCTCCGGACGCTGAAGCCTTCTAGGAGTCGATAGTGGTTTCAAAATCATTTGCGGGGCATTTCGGAGGCCTAGAAGGCGGTGGTTTCTTATAAAAGGTATCAACAAATTATACATTACGCGAGCAGAAAAAAAACGAGAAATAATTTTGCAAGCATTTAGGGGAGGGGGGCGTTCGCTTATAGATGTAATTAACCGCGAGCTAAGAACAAAGTAAAAGGGGGACGGTGAGCAGAAAGTATTTTTCTTTTAAAAAGAACGTGGTTGGCCAACAAATATTGGGAATCTATGAGTTAAACGATCGGCTATGGACCAATAGTTGTAAAATATCTGGCATGAGACTAATGTCCGTAGCAGGACCCAGGTGTTTTGCCGCCCCCTCCATCTTACTGCATGTTTTTCCCCTTATCACCCAGTCTAAAATAATAATTAATGCAGTATTAAAGTACTTGTTATCAACATTAAATATGTTTTTCGTTCTTTAAAAAAAAACCGCAATTTGTGTTGTGACAAATAGTGATATGGCCCTAGTCCATATGTAAAAATGAAATAAAAACAATGATAAACTTCACCAATGTGGATTCCATAGGCACGTACACGAATTATCTTTGTTCCACAGGTTGTCATATTTTTCATCTCGCTTATGGTTGATAGATTATTGGTAGCGAGTGTAATTTTACATCAAATAGTTTTGAACAAATTGGTATCCAACGAGTATCGTGTCATTAATAAATAAATTTAAATCGGGTAAAATATACTATATAATTGGACCATAATCATTCTTTCGAAGCATACTGTCAAATACTAAAAACAATCAGTATTCTTATTGTTTGAATTAAGAATAATATTAATTTGTATATTAGTTATGGTCATAGGTAACATATCCTTTTAAAACGGTGTAACTCCCGCCCAATTCACAATTGATACTTGTATTCCGTTCCAACGATATCTGTCTTCTCTCGTAGACCCCTCTACAGATTCAGCGCAGCTCTTGAATTACTATGACGTGTTTACAATGCTATCGTAGGCATCTTTCCTAAAATAAAATCGCGCTTAACAAGTAAAAAGGAAAACATTTTCTATTAAGAAATGACAAATATTTCGATTTTATTCTATCATGTGCTCTGTTTCTTATTTGTGTCCTGTCTCGTTGATTCAGGTAAGGAAAAATAAAAATAACAATACTATTCTATTCGGGTATTATCCCGAATGCCTTTTTTTTATACAATTCTTACAACGTTTCTAGTCTTTTGTGTCATTTTTTCTGTAGTAAAAGTGTCTTTTTATCAGGTGTCTCAGGTAATTTAAAATATAAAACAGGTAACAAAATATTTCATTCCATTATTACATACTTACAATGCATATAATTTATTTTAAGAAAGGTTTTAATGACATTTAATTTTATATATTTCGATATCAACGAATACGGGTTTTCTCCTTACCAATTTTCAGCGGCATGCGTGATAAATATACATTCTCAATTACTAATATATTGACCAACAAGTACATTGTATAAGTAAATTATCTTTGAAAATAACCGTGAAATCTTTTTTATTTATTTTTTGCGAGAAAATATACAATTTACGAATAATGAATAGTTAAGAAATGTGTATTGTCTAGTTGTAAAGAAAGGATTGATAAATATTTGAAATCAAATGAAATTTACACCTCTGCCGATTAATTATAATAAGGATTTTCTAGTTTCGTATAAATAGTTATCCATAAATAAATATATCTATTAACATTAATATCAACACACTTCTGGGCTTTAAATTATAAGACCTTATTATTTATATTGAAATATAGTATTGCTAAAATTACTAGTTAACTAAGTTAATTAATTCTGTTTAAATTAAGTAATCAATAATATTGATTAATAGGTATTGATGCTACCTTATGGAAATATTTAATAGTTAAGACTGAAAACTATTTTTAATTTGTATATCATACCGACCATGAAAACAATGAAAAAACAAGCATTTCAATTCTACATCCTTAATAATTTTGTAAAAAAAAATATATCAGATTTTTTTCACTTAACGAAGTTAAATAAATAAAAACAAAGGACAGCTATACACTTTAGTAACAAGCATATCGCTCATATTTTCCAAAATAAGATTTTCCGATAAGTCGTATAAAAATAATATTATAAATAACTATCCGAAAGAAAATGATATTTGATCATATTACCGGCAGCATAGCTATCCACTTTACAGAACACAGCTTTCTTCCTGTGACTACCAGTAATAACGAAAAGTTACAACACATCAGATAGAGCCAATAGATTTTCACCCTTTGTCGCTTAGCTCGACGACTTGGTTTCGTATAAATATTTTCAGTGGCTTGGCTTAATTTTTAGAATTTATATAATAACGATCATAATTTCGTTTATAAACTGATTTCCTTTCATTCGCCGAATACGACTTACATCAATCTTAGGCTTTATGTAAAAATAAAATCAAAAAAATATTTTATTGATTAAATCACGATTATCTTATATTATTGTATGATATATGAGGGGTTTATTTCCAAATTGATTTTATTTTACCATACCAAAATATAGAGGGAATATTTTGAAGCAGTATTTATTGCATATCAATGGCTGAAAGTGCAAATTCCATTCCATTTTTGAAAATTTTACAGGGGAGAGTAAAAACTGATTATTTTGCTTTTTATTTTGACATAAAAAAAAACAAATTTTAAGCGATTTATTTATAGAGTTGCTTACGAGTGACATACTTTTAAAATTTACATAATTTGCAATGTCGGTCTTAGATGCAAATGAAGTTGTAATTTTTTTTCAAAAAAAAAAAATGCAGTATAAGGGTTAATTAAACGGAAACGGCGCACGAAAAACATTAAGTATAAAACGAAGTTGCTAATTATATTGATGACGTATGAAATAAAAGCAGTCCTATGATCAATTTACTTATCGGTAAATAACAAATTAATTTGAAAAGTGAAGCTTAGTTGTTATCGCAAAACGTGACCACATTTAAAATAAACGACGGTAATGACACTTCTTTCAAAACAATTTAGAAACAATCAAAACGATATCATTATGAAAAATCCGAAATATTATGTTCACAAATATATTCACGTCTTTATTAATGTTTAATAAATGTATAAACATTTTCCAATATGTTTAGTTATGAATTTAAGCTTTACACTTTTTGCTTTGATATCATAAATCAAATTTCGTCTTGATGTTGTCGGCATGAAATACAATTATGTGCCTCATTAATTCTTAGGGTTGGCGGTAATGGATTGCAAATACCGCTAATGGCGTTCCTGTACCGGGCCTTGGCACAAAACGAGAACATCTACACACGCACTATCAATTAAATACCCTAATCAACAGATCATCCATGTGGTTTTTTTATAAGCATAAATTAAA
>JAGVSQ010011630.1:0-12127 GCA_022683975.1 Rhyacophila evoluta | reverse complement strand
ATTTAAAATCGATTTCCATCAAGCACCATCAGTCAAAAATATTAATTATGTAAAATTTTTGGTTGAACTATATGCGGAAAAAGGAAGTAAGTGGACTTTTTGATACCCATCATAATAATTAACAGCCTGCAAGTGGAAGTTATTTGGCGCATGCATTCTGCTGGTGCTGCTTTACGGTAACAAATCTCGGCACCTAACAAAAGCTGAGAATAACTGTCTATTGGGTTTTGAGAACAAATGCCAGAGTTGGACACTGAGGATGAAGTGGACTGACTTCGTAAGGAACTCGAAAATAAAGGAGCGGACGTGACAGTCTCATATCATATTAAAAGTCACGCAGCGGCACGAGGACCGGCTGGATCATGTATTGCGGATGCTTTCAAAGAGTCTAGCTTCTGCTTGTCTCTTCTTCTGACTGGTGGAATTCCGGTGACTTAGAAGACCGTTGGGTATTATCCATAGGATATACTCAGCGGACCTGATGAGGGCTGGTATATCCTGGGAAGAATCGAGGCGCCTGGTGGTTGATAGTAGATCCTGGGGACTCCATGTAGTGGCTATATTCTCCGTATTAGGAGCAGATATGATAGAAAGAGATAATTTAAATTATGTAGGAAGTGAAAGCATCATCAGCGGGATTCACATGATTTCAAATAGATAAGAGGTGGAAAATCGGTCTACAAGAAGTTAAAGTACTGATAGATTATAGTTTCGGAGGTTGGATGAAAAGTAAGTGAATCTAAAAATATTTAGCATCAAAAATTTATATTTGATACACTGGACTCAAGACGGTTGTGATATTTTATAAAAAAAAACTGTGAATTGAAAATAAAGTTAAATGACACAAAAAAAAAAAACACATTTTATTACCATCAACAATCAATGCCGTACAGTAATCGATTTGAAATCGTCAACGAATTACGAATCATTCAAAAGTAGTAGTGTATACTGCGCTTATCAAAGTTTTTGATCTTAAAAAATGTATCAATTTTAAATCTCGAAGAATTGTCCATTTCTTAATTTTATACACATGATGATCAATATAATGTTAAAATCATTCGTTGAAAATATAAACATCAATTATCCATGTTATTATATTCATAAGCTGTGAATGAACAATAATTTATAAAAATAAATATTTTTTACTATCTTAAATTAATAAAAATTATACTGAAAAAAAAACAAATGGGCTTCAGCTGCACAAATTCGTATGTGAATATTTTTATTTATTAAGGTCAGCAGATTTACGAAAATTCTTTTGTAATTTGATTTATAGAAACAATTCTTAAAAATGTCAAGAGGTTCATTGTTCTTTTTTTCCATAATAACATGCAATTCACTTTTCATATTTCACTTAAACGCATTTGACGTTAAAAAAAGTTAAGTAATTTATCCCGGATACAATATATAACATCCTGTTCCGCGTTTGAACCGATACGAATATATTTTTTATTGTTTGTGCACGAAACTATATCAAATCAAAGCATTAAAACAAGTCGTTTAAAAGACTAAAAAATAATAAATGTAACATTAAGACGTTTAATTGTTTATCAGTCATCTTGATATAATGTATGGTTTTATGTTTTTATAAGTGACACTAAATATATAAACGGATGTATTTTTTTAGAATATGGTTTGTAGATTGTGATCAAGTTCAGGAATATGTATACAAGTTTGGTTTACGTATGTATAAATATGACTTTAAATATTACAATATTGATAAAATGACGTGTAAGTAGATGGTACACGCCGATCTTCTAGTAACATAGAAATTTGATAGATAAAAGAAGTGGTAGGTAAAATCAAAAATTAATTAAAAATTAGTCACTAATTAATGGATTTTTTTAAATTAGTTGAACCTAGTGTTTTTAGAGTAAAGTGATCTGACTTCGTAAAGAAGTCGGAGATAAAATAGCGGACCGGTCCTCTGTTACACTAAAAGTCATGCAGCAGTGCTAGAAATGGCTGGGGCATATACTACATATGCCTCCAGGGAGCCTGGATTTTGCTTGTCTTTTTTTCTGACTGGAATAATTCTAAGCCCTTGAAGGATCATCAGATTTTATCCACAGGATACACATAAATGATGTCGAAAACACCTGAGAGGATGCAAAGCGATTGGCAAGTGACAAGGAATCCTGAAGGCGTAAAGTGGTGGCTGTATGGGTCACATAAGAAGCGGGTGTAGCACACAGAGAGAGTTTTTAATGTTATTTCGACCGTGGACCTGAGCAAAAAGAAAACGTATGCCTCAATTTTTAAAAATAGCTTTAATTCCATAATCTGAATCATACATTTTCCATCAAAAGTATGTAAACTGAAAATGCCGAATTAGTGTCTAAATTTTGCTTTTAAGTTTGAAAAAAGGATGGCTTGTGAAATTTGTGACCAGGAGAAAGGACTTCCACCTTATCAATTTTACTGGATTTTTTTAAATGACTTATTTAATTAATATTATATTGATTCAATAAACAAACAATTTAAGTCATCTTGCTCTTATTGTTATATTTTGAATTTGGATCAAATCATCAAATAAACGTTTTCTGTGCATCCTGTAGAATTTGTTCTATGTGCCTTACGTTCATTTTTCTTTCCATAGTCGATATAATAAATCACAATAATATGAAAAAAAACATTTGGTCAATATATTGGGTTGTATAATATATATATTTTATTTGAAATTTTACTACGATTAGTCAAAAATAAAACAAAAAAACTTTAACAGGGTCCTTAGTTAGAACAGATAAGCGGAGCATACTAAAAATATTACCCAATACTGTTAACTACTGATTGTTCAATGGTTAAATACATACCAAAGTATTACAAAATATACCAACCAGCAAGAGCTACAAATTCAATGCAGCGAGGTTTTGGTCAATGCAGAAAAACCTTATGCAACTCTTTCGACTGCTTAAAAATTCTACTACTCAACCGCACAATAAATAACTCTAAGTAAAAGCTTAAGCCATTCATCGAATAATGTTTTAAGTGAACGAACAACCTGAAAAGAATTTTAAAAAGCGATCGGCTTGACTAATTGAGTTTTCGATGTAATAAGCGTCGTTATTTTTGGATATTTGTATACATCACTTGTACAATAAACAAATACGTGTTAAATAACGCTGGTTTTATTTTCGCCCAAATACATTTGATTTTTCTCTGTTCAATTAATTCGCATTGTAGTGGTTAAAAATATGTTGCATGACAAAATATTCACAGTGGACATGCGAATTTGTATTTATTTTGGCACCAATAGTGAGACAAATTATTTTAATCGTCTGAAACACGGAAAAAATGAGCTTTCTAAAATATTTAGATGCCTGTATTCAAAAGTCAAAATTATACAACGAATGTATTTGAATATATTTTTGGTAATGATAATCAATTAAAGTAATTTTTTTTGCAGAAAAGTGTTGAATTATATTGCATTTATGAAAACGTTATTAATTTATTTATTGAGTGTATAAAAACTTTAATATTATAGATACAATAAAGAACAAGTCGTGAAACTTAAACTGAAATCGTTACAGTTATATTATCATACGATGATGGAAAAAGCTTGGGGTAGATAGGAAAAATTGGAAGCTTTAGAAACGGCTAAGATTTACTTAAAAGTGAATAATACTCATTTTGCATAGCTTGCCTGAACAAAATCTTTTTCTGATTGATTGTGACTGAATGGAAAATAGTTTTAATTTATCTAATTGTTATGGCTTTTTTGTAATATATAGGAATGGCAGTAAATATATTAAAGTCTGTATTTAATGACGTACAGCTCAAATGCAGCTTGCAACATTATTAGTTTTACTTGGCATTAGTTATTTTATGATAAAAACGTTAGTAAAGACATAATTTTTGAAAATACAAGTACTAATTCGCCTACAAAACGATGAAATTACTGTGACAAATACGAGATCTTTTTATAACTTTTGTATTTCAAGTTTTGATATTTTTAATACATGTATTGAAAAAAATATTTAGTATCCAACGTATATTAATGTTTGGTTTAAATTATGAACAATATGTATACTCTGTACATAAGTAAGCGATTTAGTGGGAAGGATTAAAAAGAAATTATACAATTCGAAACTTTTATCGACTTTATAAACAGCTAAATAGAATTCCATAAATTTTCATTTCAGATTATTATAGCAACCTAATTAAAACGCGACATTTTTTACTCAAAATATATGTCTGAAAAAAACATTCGCAATATATTCGAGGCTTAGGCCATGTCCAGATGTACTAGAGTTTACACTACCTACTCACACAGTCAAGCCTTTTCGTCTATTGCACTCACAGTTTATGCGTGCGTGATCTGAATGAGAGTGAAGATAAAATTTTATAGGAAGAAAATGATGCATCGAGTAGCAATCATTCAAGCCACACCCCTGATGATAATTCAAGCATATCTGAAGAAAAAAATCATATTTTTTATAATGCAATTTACTTAATTAATATTTGTTTTGTATTTAAATTTGCCCATTTATTTCTAATGCAAATATATAGGTCACGTTGTATTCGGGTTATTATGGTATTAATTATAATATTTTGTAAATGAAGAGATAACATAGAGGTTAGTTTTTTGTTATTAAATTATGTAATAAAATTACTTTAATGCTAAGTAAAGGTTGTTTTTACGAAGTTTATAAAATTACTTTAATAACAGCGGTTGAGATGAGAGCAGTTTTAATTCGTTGATAAATTTTATGTAGCTTATTGTTAAATAAAAGGTTGTAAAAACACTTAAATATAAAATATCATATGCGGCTTGTAAAATAAAAACCTGCCTCTTTTTTAAGGTTAGAGACAGTGGTGTAGTTGAATAAATTCATAAAGATTCTTACGAGCCGGTTTTTTTTTTTGTTCCTGAATTTTTTTTTGTTTTTAATAATTTTAGAAAAAATCTTAATACAAAATCACATTTATCGTTTTTTGTAAGTCAGTAAATATTAAAATTAGTAAAATTAAATGGTCCATAAAATAACGCCGAGACAGTTCACTAAATCTTCTTTGGAAATATATTATACAATTTTCTTTTATCATTTCTACGCCAAACGTAGAGCATATGAATATTTGCAGGGCATATGAGTATATAACTAGTAAAATTCAGAAAATCTTCAATCTCAAGATTGTACAGTCAGCCAATTGTACAACCTATCGGGTATCTAGTCCCGTATTTTGACTAATTCAAATAAATTTTAAAAAATTATCTTGAAATTGCAATAATGTAAAAAAATAATTGAGTCATCGAGTTGCTAAAAACACTCTAGATCCTTGCCGATCAAGCCTCTATAATATTTTTTGCAACATGATGATCCAATTTATTAACTCTGGTTTTACTTGTAAGTGAACGTTCATATGAAGATGATCCTTCTTACGAAATATGCAATAACTGAGACAAGTGTCAAGGCATTCTTGAAATATCATACAAACCAGATTCAATGATTTGTGCGAACGAGAGAAGGTATAACAAAATAATAAAAAATGCAAAACAATGGCATATTTGAAGATAATTCGGAGTCACCTTTGATAATAAATAAATATACAATGATAATAACGTCTTGCATTGTTCTTATATCACGGTTATGACTTCAAATAATGGTAGAAAATTCTCAGTAGTGATAGGTTAAATTTATTATTTTCAATAAATATTATAAAGTTAATATTAGCATTGGTAATAATATATAATACATTGAAATTTAACCATAGATTAAACAAAGGTCTTGAAATTTAAAATTATATTATGGTTTCTTGTTATTTGGCTCATCTGTATGCATTATTACATTCATTTATATGTTATATATTTAGTTTTCGAAAATGATTAGTCTTGTTTTCATTTATCAAATATTTTTTACATTCAATATTGAATGCAGTTCAATATATAAATCTCTTCGACACTAATTCGTCTTAGTTTTAACCAAACATATTCTAATATTAATCAGCTATACTCAGGGGAGTTAAGAGATGTTAGAATAATCTGAGAGAATGTAAGAGACTGAAAAGTGATAAAGAGTCCTGGAGGCATAATGTGGTGTCTAAAGGTGCGGATGTGGCAGAGAAAGATTCCAAAGTAAAATTATCTCCAATATGTTATATGTCCTTTTTAATTAAGAATGTTTCAGGAGTATCCAAGATTTTTTTATTCACTCAAATGTGCTACATGTTCTTAACAGAGGTAATTAGGCTTATTAGTTATTGTGGTAACCAACTTGAACATTCCGATTGATCTAATATTCGATTAGTTCGCTTTCACTTTAAGTGCACAAATTAGCATATTTTTAGACGACATATACAGCTAGAAAAATATTTTTCTGTTGTTTTATTAACGTCAAGTGCGTATGACCAAGTAGTAAAATTACTATACACAGCAATACATTGATCTATAAAGCGGTCTGGTGATAAAGCTATTTTATAACAATTATAGAAATAACAGTGCTATGTGTTAGTATCTTTGCAGATCTTCAAAAATAGATATATGCAGTTGATATTAGAATAATAGCCAGGACCATGGCTTGCTACGAGGCAAATACGTGGTCACCTCAGGCGGCATCATGTAAGGGGGGGGCAAAAGAATTGAAATCATTTGTATTGAATTGAAATCAATACAAATGCTCTTAACGTACGAATCATGCAGGGGCGTTGTCATAAAAAATGAAAATTTGCGAAAATAGAAAATTTTATTTAGCACGAGACCTAAAAAAACAAATAACCAGATGGACGTGGTTTCAGAGCGCGAGAGAGGCGGAATTTTAGAAAGAATATACTTTAATACTGAGATCTCACACTGAGAAAATCTACCATTTCTTTTAATACTATGGTCGCTCCCAAAGTGAAGCATATAGATATACACAGTGTAAAGATATCCACTTCGAAAGTTGAATATATGAATCTCGGCAATGTGAAGACGTTTTAACAAATTATTTTTCACGAGAATTGTTTGTTAGACATTTGCCCAATACAATGAGCATCTAGTCCTGTATTTTTGAATTTTTTTAAATCAGAGAGATGTGGGAATCAAGCTCGCATTACCCGGATTGCTAGGCGCACACGCTAAACTCTAGGCTATCGAAGAGATTAAAGAGACCGATAATATTATCTATTTCTTTACGTATAATAATAGAAGACAACAACATATACAGGCTTTGGTTAATTTCAAAGCTTATGTTTATAATAATCTTAGACTAAGTGGTATTGAAGTCTATGCAAAATTGTAACCCAGCTTTTTTCAGATTACTGAAAAACTGTTAAAAGTCAAATTCTGAAGTTTTGAAGCCATAAACAATATAGGAGGGTATAACGAGATTGGGTTAGCTAGCTAATGAATCTTATGTAGTGTAAATTTGGTCTATTTCTTGGTAAATTTTGACACAAAATACACTAAAATAAAAGGCATTCCTTTCTTCAAAAAATCATTTAATATAACATAAAATATATGAGTTTCTTTAATATATTGAAAATAGTAGCATATAATTCATACAACCGGTTGTAAATTACAATCATTAATGCACTTATGGAGTTTAACGAGGATTTTAATTTCGATTGTAATAAAAAAAAGTTGTTTTAAAAATATCTTGCCAGTTCAAAGAACAATGAAAGTGTTTTTTTTTCCATGCAATTACCAAATAATTGGTTCGCAAAACGAATTTTAATTTCATTTCTGGTATGCCGTATTAAAAGTAGTAATTATGTCATATTTATGAGTATTTAATGCTATTGTATCATTTTGTTATGATTCTATATAAATTTTCATAAAACGATATATTTTATTGGCTAACGTATATAGATTAAAATTTATTAGTCAATAAAAAAATGATATCCAGAAACAAAAATAAGCTTGTAACTTATCAAATTAATTGTATGTCTATCTAGTAGCCGAGAGGTTAGCGTACACGCTTTGGATCCAAGGAATGAAGATTCAATTCCCACATCAGGACTGAACGCCCACTGCGTTAAGCAGATATCTTGCAACCAATTATCATGAAAAATAATCTGCCAATATATTTCTTCATATTAAAGAGATGCATATACTCCACTTTTGAAGCCGACACATTTACACTGTGTAGATCCATATGCTACACTTTCGAAGTAGATATAGTAAAAAAGTTAAAGCCTGTTAAGTTTGATGTTCGAACAATTAATATAAAATAAAATTTAAAATTTATCCAACTTTAAATTCTGAAAACAAAATTAATTCTAAATTGTAAATGGTTATACATCATGTTGCATGTCACATTTTATATTAATTTTATTCGATACCTATATTAAAAATAGAGTAATCATTTACTTGGTAGGACTCCATTTCACAGTCGGAATTTGTTTCGGTTCTTACGTTCTATAGTAAGAGTGGAAATGTTACGTTGTATAATTTCGATAATTAAGTCAACATAGAAATAGCTATCTATAATATAAACATAATGAGGATTAAAAAATATAATCGAATATGTTTATTCAATTATTATGTGACATCCAGATTTTTTATCCCAATCATATTCTCAAAACTATTTATGATCTATAAAGTATTTTTTTTGTGATATTTTGTTAACCGTTACAAATATTGTTTTTTACAACCATGCTATTTTTGTATGTATGTTTCTACAATATGATGACTTATTGGGATGGATCGATATTTTATTATTAATTGACAGTCAATCGATTAACTCACTTTATCAACTCGTTTAATTATTTTGCAGCTTCAGAATTCAAACCTGCAACTGTTAGTGTCAAAGCTTGCACGCTTCACAACTTGGCCACTGGGTAAACAAAAAATATATCTACCTTTTTATAATGAAATAGTTATGAAATATACATATAACTGAAATAGATTTATAGTTCACCACTTTTATTTTCAATTATTTTAAATATTTTAAATGGTGTCTATTAAAAACTATAGCATTTCATTAAATATGTTTAACACATGATTTGTAATAAGAACAATTTTTGTTATATCTTGATAGACCGTAAATTAAAATAAATAGATAATATTATTTTATATAATTAATAATAAATAAGAAACTGATATAAATTATAACGCAAACAGCCATAAATGACACAGTTTTTTTTATTTATCGTAACAAATATGGCAATTAGAACAGGTGTGAAATAACCTCTATGACATTAATTAGAAATTATTGATTGAAATACTGCTATTTGATATGAATAAAAATCTAATTAGTGTTTGCCATATATACTAAATAATATTATCAAAGCGGAAGAATCGACCCAAATTCATACACGAAACGTTATATCAATCGATTGAAGAAAAAATTAAATTTAAATTGCCAGTAACACAGCGTCGATAAAACAAATAATCGTTATTAGCAATAACTGATATTCAGTATGGTGTAATGGATTATAATTATTTTATTCAATAAACTATCGGCCAAGAAACCGTATTGATCACGTCGAAAGGTAATGTAGATATATATCGATTACTTTTCACGTTAGTATGATAAGTTACAAAACTACATTAAATGAATGATTCCCCAATTAATAAATAACAGTTTATTGAAAATACTTCTTCTTTAGTATTCAAATCTGGTGAGTTTGCGCACTTTGAGACCAAAGATTGCCGGCTTAAATTTTGTAGCTATAACATGATTTAAAAAATTGGAATCTGCAAGAGTGGATTTAATTTATCAACACGAAAAATAATCTGAACAGGTCTAAATTATATAATACATATTTGGAGCGGGTACGAAAAAACTACTTACAACTATAAACCTAAAAAAAAAAAATAAACTAAATAAAAAAAAACGGTATTTATACAGGGAATCACATGCAAAACACTGTGTTTTCACTTAGTAGGGTAGAAATCGTCTCCCTATTTAGCGTAGTTGGTAGCGTGCGCGACTAGCAATCCAAAAAATGCTGATTTTATTCCCCATCTGTTGGATTTAAAAAAAATGAAAATGCAGGACTGGATATCCATTGGGTTGAATAGTTGTCTGAAAAACGATCCTCATGAAAAATAATCTGTCAAGAGGTCTTTACATTGCTGAGATCCATATACTGCACTTTCGGAGTGGATTTCTTCACAATGTTTAGATCTGTATGTTCCACTTTGGGAACGAACATGGTATATACAAAAATGGTAGACATGATGACAATAATAACAAAGGAATACGTTTGAATGCTTTAATATCTTGATATTTACTGGTATTGCCTCTCCAATAGCCGATAACTTAGCTTGCATGCTTTAGAACTGAAGATTTCTGGATCTAATCCCAAAGCTTTTAGATTTAAAATGCTTTTGATACAGGACCAGAAACTTAGCGAGTTGAATAATTTATTAAAATATTATTTTATCTGTGAATGTATAATACAGAGATCCATATTTGCAATATTTTTGGAGTGAATATCCTACCTGACATTTATCGACAAATAATTTTCGTGAAAAAAATCTATCAAAATAAATCTTCTCAATTTCGTTTTTCATATATCCCATTTTCAAAGTATCATAGGTACACTATTCAAATCGATATATTCCACTTTAAGAGCGGTCAACTTAATAAATATATTGGCAACGTGTTACAATACAATAAATATTTTATTTATACATTAACATATCACGAAAATAATACTCCGGATAGTTAAATGTTTACCGCACTATGTTTATTATTCAATAAAATAATAATATGGGTGGCGTTGTCCAGGTGATTTAATATAACTTCGCACCGATATGTTCACTTACGGATGCAAGAAAAACAAAAAAAGCTTCTCTCACGAATTCGCTTAAGGCTTTGAAAGATATGTACTCACATACCCAGTTCCAAGCTTATGCGCACCGAGGGTATTTTTTTGAAAATATCCACGAGTTGGTATGTTCAAGATGGCGGGTGAAGGGAACAAAGGAAGTAGAAAGACTATTATTGTGCAATTCTGTTCGAGTAGGTGTGGCTAAGCATTCCTTATCTAAGCATTAACCCATTAAAAGTGGATGAATTAGCGCAGATTGAGTGATATATTTATTAATAAATATCATTTAATCGGGCTGAAACTTTTTAAAGTCCTTTCAGATTATAAATAAAACTACCTAATGTGCCCACCATCTACCCGCTTTGTTATTACACCTGGTCTTAATCAGGCATATACCGGAGCTCTGATATCGAGAAGCGATCTAGTTTATTCGACGGGAATATTCAGGGAGTAAATATAAATTACCCAAGGCTTACCACGGACTTAAGTGTGGTGAAGTTAAGTCTCCATTTTTCGTCTAGATTTTTTTTAACACCAATAAGACTATATAAACGGTATGCATCGTTTGTATATTCGAGAACTCTGGATAATTAAGTATTTTAATCCTTTCATTAGTGAGCTATTTTTTTATGCACACACGTTTTGAATACTAAAATCTTTCACTGCTATCAATTCAACTAATATCATAAAATCAACAAATTGGATATACCAATTCATAAACAATTCTCTTTTTTTTGCCAATCACGAACAAAATAAACTGAAAAGTTATTCTAAATTGGCAAGAATGTGTATAATATTGCTACATGTGGCCGCTCCCATTTCGTAATCAAATGAACACATGAGAAAAAAATTGAACCCATATGATTAATTTATTGATAATTTATGTGTTTCTGTGAAAAACAATATAAATAACTTTTTGTTTCTTTACAAAACATAATAATTATGGAAAGATCTTAAGCGAATTTTTTAATGCTGAAGTCGACTGGTTTTACTAATTTTTTCCGTAATGTTTACGTATTTTTTTTAGCCTAACAATATACGATTTAACTGTAGTCACATTCACATATCATTGGTAGATCTACCTAGTACGTATATTAAAAGAAATAATAACATTTTATTCAAAAATAAAAGAATAGATTTGGAAATAAGACGACAAGGCGCACGGATGTACGCGTACATCCATACTCCTCAAAGAGTGAAAACGATTTATTTTTCACAGTTACTTGTTGTTCTTTACTTAATTAATAATATATTATGTTTTATATACAAAGTATTTTTATGTATAATGTAATTATAATTAGCCGAGGCGACTTCGTAAGGGAAAAATGATTACTACTAGGAACCAATGTTTATTTTATTATAAAGAAAACCATTACACTTTATGTTAATGTATATAATTAATATATTTGACTGATGGTGCTTCATGGAA
>JAGVSQ010011629.1:0-12127 GCA_022683975.1 Rhyacophila evoluta | reverse complement strand
TCTCAAAACTCACTTTTTTACTTTAACGTATTTTGCCAGTAATACGACGATATATTATACATATGTAATAAACTCCATATTTTACTATAAACAAAACTCGTATGTGTGTTAAGCTATTTCACAACATATTTATTTAAAAATTATGTGCCGAGGATTTTAAATTACAGTTTTAAAAGTTCATTGAATAAATTCATTCTTTTAAATAAATATTTTGAAACTAGTCGCATATACATTTATACATTATTGTCAATGAAACAATGCCTACGATAAGTTAAATATGACGTTGCATATATTATAGTTTCAACTGCTTTACCGACTGAAAAAATTTCCTAGTTTAATAAAATGCTGTAATTTTATCTGAAATATTTCTTTGAAACTCCTATGTGATCAATACCTATTTTAAAATACATGTATTCTTCATTCAACTATATAGCAGTTATTGACTAAGCTGCACTTCAATTTTTAAGGTTTTTATTTGTGAACGTAAATTCTTGCATTTGAAACTATTAGTAACTCTCAGAAATAAGTTTTTAGTTCTCTCATTATAAAAGTATAGTATTGAAACGTACATAAAGAGCAATTCAAAGTATCTACGATAACTTGTAAAAATGGATACTGAAATTGTTGAGAAACTTCGTACAAAAAAAAACCTTAAGATTTTCCTTTTAATAATTTTATTGAATTTGTAAGTTGGAATCGCGCAAAAGTTTTTTTTCTTCCTTACAGCTTTTAATGCATAGTTGCGAACGTCAATTTATTGTGCTCAAAATGAATGCCTTAAAATTTATTAAGAAAAAGTTTGTATTTAAAATATTTATGTGGAATTCGAAAAATACTTTTATGTTTATTCAAAACTTACAGAAGAAAAGATGATTTATAAAATTGTGTGCTTAAAGAATAATAAAGAAATCAAGTTTTAATGAAAAAAATTAAAAAGCTTTTTATAGCGAAAGTTTATCGAAAAAAAAATCATAAACTTTTATATACTGGAGTTTAAATATTTTTCATATTTATTTAGCAGTTATAAATTAAAATGATGTTTGTTAAAATATGCATAATGTGAAACCAATCTTTCCGATTTGATATATATTATTTAATATAAATATCGACTATGTGTCTAATAATCTAATGTCGCATGTGCTGAAAATGTTATTTATTACTTAAACACAAAACGCGTATTTGCTGAATAAATTGAATAATTAAATAATTTATTTCGGTTTCCAATTACCTACCTAACTTTATAGGTTAGTACCAATATGAAGACCAATCAATGGACTCGAATTAAACAATAGTGTTTAATATAACGCAGTAATCAAAGTCTATATCCATATTCAGTAAATTTGCATTGGTGTTAACGCTAACTAAGCTTGTCACGACCAATCAACAAATAGCCGCAGCTTATGTAAACAGCTTGCAAACACCGTCATATAAATTGTCGAGCGAGTCCTTGAATTTACTAATAGTATAATATATATTGATTTTCAAATCATTGCATATTTAACATTATATACGCATATGAAATTATGTTGCCCTTAATATTTTCTTTCTAATACTTTATATATATTATTTTTTATAATAATCAAACAGATTTTTTGGTCAAACTTAAATAATTTTTTTCATACTAAATACGCTAAAAAGATATGCAGTATTTTCATTTAAAGAACTCGGATTAAATCAAAATTATTGTATGTTTAATTGTAATTGTAATCAAGATGACATCTAAAAATTTAAATATTTATAAGAATGATGAATTTAAACAAAATATATATGTCATCTTGATTAAATGCATCTTCCTTCTATAACACAGCAGTTTTTTTTTATATTCATAAATTTTTGGACGAAATATATTGGAATGCAATGTTTTTAGGAATTGTTCTTCCACTAAGGCCTTATATAATCCACAATGGCGTATCAATAATGTAATTTGATTAAAATGTTCAATAGAGCATCATATATTAGTTTTCTTTCTTTCTTTAATACATTAATCAATGAATAGGTTAGTCTTATTGTGAAACAGTAAAGTCAAATATTTTAAATTTTAAACTGGACAACTAATTATTAAATATTTCTGACCACTATCAATTTGATGAAATTTTTGTTGTTGCTATTCGTGAACAAAAAGCGAAAGAACGTTACATTTGTTTAAAAATAAAAAATATCATTGACTTAATTTTGGTTCGGCAAGTTTATAAAATTTAATGCAAATCGACTTATCCTCGCTAAAGTGCACAGCATAGAGAGCATGGACCAATTGAATAGGGGACAGAGTAAATTAGAATAAAACGGACGTCGGGGTTTAATGGGAAAAGCGTCCGGCTCAAGAGGCAGCTGGGAAATTAACGATGATGGGATGAGGCGTCGAGGGGGTAGCTGAGCCATGAAGTGGACGCCACTACACGGCATCCTTAGATTATCATAATAATGGTACAGTAACGAATCGTCCGGTAATATTGTGACTTTTGCAAATGGAAAGCATAGACAAGTACGAAAAAAAAATAACTAGACATTATATGAGCAATTATTTTGAAATAAAGTTTTTCTGGTAAAGACTTTCTAGTTTTCTTTTTTTTTACTTGAGACTTGAGATATATAAACGGAGAAATAAAACCATACTCAGCAATAGTGGCACAGCACAAATCACAAAGCACAAAATGAAAACTAATTTAAATTTTTAAAAAATTATTAAGTTCATTTTCTTATAATTTCCGCTCCTAAAGTCCTCTTTGAAAGTGATGTGTATGTATCTCCGCGACAGTAGCCTAGCTAACGTAGAGCAGTTTGAGTGAACTGATCTAGGCACACGCATCATAGGGGCGCAAAATTAGAATGGATGAAATAAAATAATGTATAAAAACAAAGCAAAAGTGTTTTTATGTGGAAACTAAAGATGCATCAATACGTTTTGTAAATTAAATATGCAGACAATATTACTCCGTACTTAAAGAATTGTCATTTGATTTGATTGTTAAATTTAGTGAATGAATATCCTAACGTTGAAGTATCTTAAATTATTATTAAGTCAGATTTATAACAAAACAATAAAATTAGATAGGAAAAATGGTCAGAACTCTTCTGTGAAACAAGGGGGCGCACCGTTTTAGTCGCTTCAGGGCGCTACGTATGTAGCTACGCCACTGCTTCTCGATATAAAGAGGTGTATAATATATGAAAAACCAAAATTAGAGTCTTATATTTGATGAACAAATTTCCCGCATAAACAAGTTCCCGTAAAATAAGGACATTAAAACTAAAAAAAATCTATTCAAGACACGGTTGAAATATGATCTAAAACTGATTCACGTGAATCTATTAAAACTTCAAAATACTCACTATTTTACACACTAAAAAAATCAATATGCTTTATATATATACTGTTCAGGTTAAAAATTTATATAACAATAAAGCTACTGTAACTATTTTTCTTATAACATATATCAGCTGTCTCCAAACTACGGCACCGTGACCACCATCAATCCAGCCCGCGATAGCGTATTTATGTGTATAAACTACAGCATGTTGGTATGATGAGCTAGCTTGGTCTTGGCCCTTGGGACTTTGGGAGGAGTCAGTGTGACCCTTAGGTTAAAAGGGTTGGAGACCTCTGATCTATATTATAGTATCAAACTTCACAATGTTTCTTCACTAATGTTTTCTTCGTAAATTACTTAGTATATTATTGTATTGAAAAGTTTACTTACTAAAGATTTTTTTTATCGATAGCTTATAGTATTAATATTTCAAGGAGCACATTATTGTTAATATATATTTGGGGTAAAAAATATTTAAAGTTTTCCTCTAGCAACGAATTGTTAAGTGTATTTTTCATTCGTCATATTTGATATTTCTGCGGTAGGGTATTTCTACTTTTCGTGATATTTTAATTTCCCAGGCAACAAAAATAATAGTTTTTCAACTAACACTATAATAATCATTCCGCTGGTGAAAATGGCTTTACTGTTTCGGGTAGAGGTGTTTGATTAAGCGATCAATGATTTTGTGTCGATTGTTTGACATCGGAATTAGTATCAAGCCGACGCTAAATGGAATGAACATTTTGATTGCAAGGATTACTCGAATACGTGCTTATACGTTTGGGAAAATTATACAAATAAAACTCGTGTCGAATTAGAGAGTATTAAAAAAAATTACAGTCTCTATGTTTTAAAATCGGTCAACTGTAAAAATTTTCGTATAGATTTAGTTTTTTTTTTTTTTTTACTTAATACATGTTGTAATATCACAAATTATAAGTTTAATACATTGACAACACGACATTTATTTTATTTATTTAAATACTCTTTCATACCTCCTTTCAAAATGTTTTATTTTATCGCAACTTCGTTATTACTGTGTTATAATGCATACACTTCTATATTTTTTGTGCGTAAAATCAATGTCTTAGACTTAGATAGCTAAAATTTCAAACGGATGTTGGTAGAGCATATTCCACACTCCAACGTGTTTTGATTCTCATATTTTTTTACTTAAAAGATTTATTAGGTTTTGAAATATAGCATTTGATAAAACCTTTGTAAGTTCAATTAACGTAATTTACTTAATTAAAATTAGCAAACAATGGTAATTGTTTTTTTTGTCTCCCCGGTATAGCGTAGTTGGTAGCATGTGCACCTAGTAATCCGGGGAATGCGGGTTTGATTCCCCATCTGGTCGGATATTAAAAATCTGAAAATGCAGGACTGGATGCCCATTGGGTTGAGTAATTGTCTGACAAACAATTCTCGTAAAAAATAATCTGTCAAGACGTCTTCACATTACGGAGATCCATATACTCCCCTTTTGGAGTGGATATCTTCACATTGTGTAGATCTATATGCTCCATGTTGGGAGCGAACATGGTATAAAAAAAAATTTTAAACAATGGTTCTTGTAAGAAATATAATTTGCAATAATTTTTTTGTAAATTTTAATTTAGAACTACACACGTGTATCTACATAGATTAAATATGTCCACTCCAAAAATGTAGTAGACGAATCTCAGCTATATGAAGATATATATAATGGAAAAAAAATTAACGAGAATTAGTACCTAATGTAATGTATTGTTCTAAGTATTTAGGACTGTAGATTTTTAAATCCAGCAGTTATCAAAATCAATCTCGCTAAACAAAAGTTTGGTTTCAATTTGCGCACGCTCACCTCTCGGCCACATGTTGAAGGAACATTATTGTATTATAACAATACAAAAAATATATCATTGGTTGCAAAAATTTTAGATACATTTGGACACAATCTAGTAAATTTATTTTTAAAGCGTATTTAAAACATTACATATTATATACACGTTCACAAAGCGATTTAAAAGTGTTTCGTTGTAAAAAAGGGTGAAAACAATACAAAGTCTCTAAATATAATATATACTATCGACTGTGGAAAGAGGAAAAGATGTAACCCACACAAAATAGATTTTACAGGAGGCACAAAAACGTATATTTAATGATTTTGGGACAAAGCAAAAATATTAAACATATAAAACCTTGAAGTGCACGCAAACTAAAACTGGTGTTTTATTCACGTTATTTGACATTAATTTAATAAACTATTTTGAAAAACCAATACAATTGATGTGGTGGGTGTGTAAAAACGTTCGAATAATATTTATTTTAAGCTGCCATGATCTTATGTAAAATATTCATGAAAAATATCAACATTAAAAACATATGCGATATAAAACATTTGTCTAATATATATTTCTATAATTTAAATGCATCCTAAGAGAGCGCTCAATCCACTTCATCAAAGATCACATTTTTTAATGACGTGGCTTAATGACTTCATTATTAAACTTTATTCAATTATTTTTTTATCTTTTAAATCACAGCTCATTTTTTTTCTTAATGACAATAATATGTTATATAAGATAACACATAATTTTCCAATTTTAATATACGACATTATATGTATTATAAAATTGATAAAACACCTGTATGAGGGAACTTTGTTTGTTGTTGTTTTTTTTATTTTCAACTACATTTATTATATAGGTTAGATATATTTTATGCGTTTAATGTAATACATTATTTATTTATAAAAAATTTGAAAAGGAACATGAAATAATATTTGCTTCCGTTTCAAATATAAATATAATAAATTCAGTCTTCTCATTGCTCGGAACCTTTAAGGATGAATTTTACCTTCCCAAAAAGGTTACCTGGAATGAAGAATATTATGCGCCAAAACATGGCAGACTCTCGTTGACTTGACTCTAAAAATAGTGCTAAAGAATCTTTATCCTTTTTAAAGAATTTCTTTTGCGCGGCACTGAAAATTCACATTCATTGAAAATAAATCATGCATAAATTTGCCTTTACCTCTTTTTATGAAAACTCGGCTTAAACATATCTGTGGTGAATGAACATTGGTAGACTTTTTTATATCAAGTATCAATAATTTTGCAATTGAAGAACTTATACTTCGTTCGAATATAATAAGCAATATTTACAAAACATTTAGACATCTATATTACAAGAATTAAAATTAATTAGTCTTCATTTTCTTCCATATCCGCTCCCTAAATCCGCTCCGCTCACCACGTGCCTCCTCCAAGAATCCATGTATTTTCGCGTCCTCCCATGTCATATTTGCATCCCGTAACTCAGCAGAATATACTCTATAGATAGTATTTAGCGGCTTTCCGGGACGCCGACGACCGATCGGCTTAACGAATAAGCATGTCAGGTCCAGATTCTCTTTAGACATCCGTAATATGTGGCCAAGCCAGGTCCAGCGTCGTAGCTTCACGTTGTCAGTGATAAGTGACTGTATGGTCTGTTTTCTATATCAAAGCGAGCTTTGCTACATCAAAAAATCATATATTGTAAAGTTTCTTCGATTATCGTGAAAATCTTTGGATTGTATATATATATATATATACATATATATATATTCATATTCAATAAGTTATTTATTTACCTTAGTATATTTCAGTTTTGAGAAAAATTGTACAAAATCTTTTCTTATTAGATATTGTTACATAATAAGCAAACGGTTGGAAGTTATTTTGTCTCGGCAACTTCGTTCAAGAATCGCTATTATGCGGTATTAAGGATTTACTTCAACAAAAGTTCCGATAAGCTTTCATAATATCTACTGTAAAAAGACTAAAAGACGTAACTCTCGAAAAAAAATACTACAGGCACAAGAAACGTGTATTTAATGACTTTAAACTAATGCCAGACGCACACTTGAAGATTTAAACTGGTTTTTATTTACCCAATTTGATATTAATTTAATTTAATATTTAAGAGAAACCAATACAATTGATGTGGTGGAAGTTGCTTTACTGAATTTTACAAGCCAACCCCTTCTCAGTGAAAGCCTCTCTTTTCTTTGCTTAAATTTTAAATACACTTCTTATTTTTATTGTATTGGCTACTTTTTTAGTATTAACGTTATGTATATATATTTTTAAAGGGTTTATCATTATAATATGTTGTGTTATGAATGATTTTAATCATTACTTTCTAACATTCTTACGATGTTGAATTATGTCGTATGCATTATAATTATCAAAAAATGATATTTTGTTAAAACTGTGAGTTAGGTCCTTTTGCATTTTTACATTTGATATATCTTTCTACTCAGTGTGTAGTTTTCTCTGCGAGAAAGGTTAGAAAAAAATGACAAGATGTTAAATGGAAAAAGTTCACGGGTGAGAATGTTTGCCGCTTACATTTTAGGTGAGAAAATTCACAGAATTTGAGTGACAACACCGAGCATTGATTTATTTATTTATGTAATAAATATTTAAAGAATACGCAGTAAGAAGAAAGGGGAAGAAAACGCAGATGGAATATTAAACGTAGCACCAGTGAAAATCAGTAGGCTTATGTAAAGAAGAGCAAACAAAGGCAAAATAAATACAATCCTAATATATGGAAAAATATATGAGCTTTGGGTATAAGTAGTTTGAAATATATTTTCAACCCGTCTTATGTTCTAAAAACAGACGCAATAAAAAAACGTGTATTTTTACGATTAAAAATTTTATTCAAAAATACAATTGCTCCATTATATTGTAAATTTAGTCTTCCACTTTTAATTGAAAATAAAATGTCATATCATTTTAACTGCTGGCGCTAAACATAGCGTGCTTATCAAATAAGTCTCCCATCCAGTAAAGATACCAGATAAACATAATGTTTATTGTAAACATATATAATTTACGCTTAATAAGCAAAACGTTCTTCTCCACAAGAGATTATTCGTCAGTAAATTGCTCAACATATTGAGTATTTAGACCTACATTTTCGGATTTTTAAAAATTCAGCAATCACGCAGGCTAAACTAAAAATGTTATTCATATACTCCATATGTTTTATAAATATATGTACGTTTTAGTTTAACAACTACTAATACTCGAATAATACATATGATAAACAAAATCAAACTTATAAAATATCACTTATTTAAAAGCAAAATGAGATTTAAAACTAATATTACGTAAATTCTTATATATAAAGTAACCATAATACATATCAAAAATAAAGATCCTACAATGTATTATATAATATAATGCCTTGTCACATACTACGTGATACAAAAGTAAGTGCATATATTTAAAAATAGATTATCTTCATATCTGAAAAACTCTTATTCATAAAAATTTGTTTCACATTTGTGGTCAGTAACATCTTTTCCTATCTTTAGAGACATATTCTTCGGTTGACATGCGTCCGACAGACATATTTCTGATTAGTTTTTCATAGACAAAACATATATTACCACTGTTTTTCCCGTGAATGCCTAGGAATATTTCAAAGATATTTTTTTAATAAAAATATTTTTAAATCTTATGTACAATTACAAAGTTAAAACAAACGTTTCTAACAATTTAGCTTTCCGTGATTACTATGGCTTCTCGTAGAAGCCTTATTATAATACAACCCTTCATTTAAATACCGCAAATCGCCTTTAGTCACTTGAGGGGAATATTTCCAAAGTTGAATTATTCCAGTATTCCAAGATATAATATATAAAATTGTATTCCTTAAGCTGACCGGTCGTTGGCGTCCCGGGAGGCCGCTAAATACTATCCATAGAATGAATTCGGCGTAGCTACGGGATGCAGGTATGGCCTGGGAGGATGCAAGAATTCTGGCGGGCGACCGGGATTCTTGGAGGCGGCACGTGGTGTCCATATGCTCCACTTAAAAAGTAAACAAGAAAGAAAAAGTTTATTATATATAGCAACCACTTGGCATGCTGACAAGTAGAAAAAATCAATTTTAAAAATACACATTTAAAAATCTTTGTTCAAAATTTTCTCTTATGAATTTCGACATAGTGAAATAATTTCACCTTGAAAATGTCTCCCTCATAAATATACTACAATATACAGGTATCTTGAGAGATATTTCAAGTTTTAAAATAATTTTCTTCATTTAAAAATGTATGTTTGGCTTTAAAAATAAAATTTTATTCCTCACGCCTTAGACGAGTTTACGAACATTTATCGTTTTTTGCTGGCGGTTCTTCATCGAGCCGTTCATAAACGGAGCAATTTATAGCTGGCAATTCACTGCTGAAAGTATTCCTTCCATTAATAAAAATATAATTAGAGTTTTCACACCGTAAAAAACGAACTAAACCCACTTTTGCTACAACATAGAGATAGAATTGCAATAAAACATTTTTACCCCACAACGGGTAAACTCGTTAATTACATTTAAATAAGAAATTTTTAATTTTAAAAATACTTTTTTAGTTCCTTCTTTCAGTCCAGTTCTTCAGTCTTTTCATATCGACTGAATAACAGAAAAATGACGTAATCTTCAATTTTCAAAATAGTTTTTCTTTAATAATCACAATATCATCGTATTACTGGCAAAAGACGTTAAAGAAAAAAAGTGAGTTTTGAAATAATCGTGTTTTAATGGTCGAGTTTCTCTGTACATTTTACGACAATTTCTTAAGGTATATACATTATTCTTTAAGAAATTGTCGTAAAATGTTTTTAATAGAGAGACTCAACGATTAAAACTCGATTATTTCAAAACTCACTTTATTACTTTACCGTCTTTTGCCAGTAATACGATGATATACAACATAATACACGTTCCATTGCAAGAATATATGCTGAAAATGGCGAACTAGCGTCTAAATTGATTTTGTATGTTTTAAAAAGGCCTGTGAAATTTGCGACACGGAAAAAAGCTTCTGCCTGATCAATTTTATTGACTTTTCTTAAATAACTTATCAAATAAATATGATATCAAATGAATAAAATACCAGTTTTAGTCTTCATGCACTTCAAGATTTTTTTATGAAATATTTTGAATTTGGCTCTAAATCATGAAATAAACGCTTTTGTGCCTCCTATATATTATTTTTTATGTGAGTTACATCCTATTTTCTCTCCACAGTCAAAATATAACAATATTTTTGTTGCTGACTTCTCTCATCATTATATATTATTTTAATCGGTTTAAAAGCGGAGCATACGGATCTCAACAGAAGTGTACTATGTATTATATATGGACCTCAGTATTTATAAACTGATATGTTGAAAAAAAAATTCACAGAAATTGAATATCAGCTAATTGTTTAACCCATTGAGCATCTGTTCTTGCATGTCAGAATTTTTTTAAATCTAGCAGTTATGAAATTGAAACCAATATCTCCGGCTCCAAAGTGTGCGTATGGTAATTTCTCGGTTACCAGGTAAACGCCACTCACTATACGGCTCAAATGAACTTCCAATTTTTTTTATATCCCATCTACTGCTGCAAACTTTATTTTAATTCATTCATTAGGAAAAAAAATATTTGTGAATGTATTTCAACTTATTTTGCGTTCTTCCATGAAGTTTTATAAAACAGGAAACTCCATGATTCGTTCCTTAATACCTAATTTTGACCGAGATTTTTCGATCGTTTCATGATTGATACAAATTTTGTAACTCTGCAAAGATCCTATTTTTTAAGTCAATCTATAAAAAAACGTAACGAAATTCTATTCAAATATACAACTCAGAAAAGGGTATATAAACAAATATGTATTTTCATGGATATTCTCGTATGAAGTGATTGTACGGTCAATGGCAAGATTGGTCATGTGGCAAATTCAATTAGTAGTTCACCATTGTCATTGTCAGTGCCTATAACCCTACAACGTTTCGACAGGGCTGCATTCACCCCTATATTAAAGTCCCATATTACTATCACACGATCTATTCAGTATATTTTAGATTAACCGCGTAAAAATATGAAAGATAAATTAATTATTAATGTAATATAATATATATAATTAAATAAGACGACATAAAATGTATGAATTCAATCATTAGAAAGATTTCTCACGTGCCTGCGTGTGTCGATTTTCGTTTCTTATGCAGCACGTTTTTGGAGTCACATAGCTTTATTTCTGTTTAATTTTCCATTGTTATATCCTTTTTACGACGGCTGAATAAAGTTATTTAAATTAAATGTAGTCTGCTTAAGTGTTCGGACGAGCTTAAACTTCAACTAAGGTTGAAACGATTCACGTAATTGTGTAATATCTGTAAACTTGGCTCATTTTACACTCAGATTATGTCCAATGTACAAATTAATATTTATATACACACATTATATTATATTACCTTAAACCTACATTATAATAATAACTCTTTAGAATATGTTTATTAGGTCTGCCACTGGATGTTTCTAAACATATATGTACAGTATCTAAGTATCATAGCTTCAATAATCATAACGTAGTTTAATTACTTATTATATTCTACATATTGGCTGTAAAAAGGAAAAAAATCGCAACCCTAAATTAAAAAAAAACTTTTATTTTATAATCACAATATATACAGCTTAATACGCGTTTTACCATAATGACGTAAGCTGAAAATGTCGAATTTGTGTCTAAATTAAGCTTTTAAGATTGAGAAGATGATGCCAAGTGAAATTTGCGACCAGGAAAAAGGGTTTGCACCTAATCAATTTTACTAGTTTTTTTTTAATAATTTAATATCATATTGAGATAATAGAACTCCAGTTTTAGTCTTCATGCACTTCAATTTTTTGCCCATGTAATATTTTGATTTTGAATTCTAAATTACTTAAGACTGGTAAACTTCCATATGTGAGATCACTGTTACCGACCCGGGTTTCGCCTTTCG
>JAGVSQ010011628.1:0-12128 GCA_022683975.1 Rhyacophila evoluta | reverse complement strand
TAAAAAATATACATATTTCTTATTTGCATTGAATAATAGAAGAAATTTTGTTGTGTGGCCCGGTAGGAAATCTCATTTCCAAAATCTGGCCCGGCTGCTGATAAGGTTGGCCACCCATGCTCTAAACTATTTTAAAAACGCAAGGTATATTTTATCTTATAAAATAACCTCCTACTGCATTTCTGTAAAATAGCGTGACACATTTACCTTTTTAGTATTTTTTGACAGTTTCATTTCATGGCAACAATGGGTAGTGTCTTCCGGACACGCGATGAGCTTTTTTGACAGCTTTAATTCTCGCATAACTTTCAGCATTTAGATAATACTATTATAAAAGTCCATGCGGTAATAGTAAATGGTGACTTTTTAAGCCTTCTGATGAGAGTATTTTTGATACAGTACAAGCAAACGTTTTACTAGTAAAATAGTTATTATAATGAATCGTGAGACAATTTATTGAATATTTGTTAAATGCCAACTCCAATACTGCATATAAACCTTGACAAAGTGAAAGTTTGTCCTAATGATAGATAATGTAATAAATCTTAAATACATGTTTTCATGTATTGTGTATTCACTCTGAAAGTGTGGCATATGAACTTACAAAATGCAAAACTATCCAATCCTAAAATGAAGAATGGATCTCCATAATGTGAAAATATGTCTTAAAAAACATTTTTTTCACGAGAATTCGTTGAAATTGGTTGTCAAAATAATTTTAAACACTAAAATAAATCAAAGAAATATTTGTATCGCTCTTAATTCTTTAATTATAAATATATTCTTTTTATATCATGTCCGCTAAGTGGAACACTTAGATCTCAACAGAAAATGGAGTTGGTAAATAGATCCCTAAATTGTTATGAATTGTTTTATGTGTTATTTTTATCACAATGTCAGCCAATTGATTAATAAATCGGACATCCAGGTTTCATTTTGAGATTTTTCCAGCAGCTGTGTGAATTAAACTCACAATATTCGACTTATATGTATGCACGCTAAACTCTCTATTACCAGGGAGATTCTTTTTAATTCCAACGTAATTAAATTTAATAACGGTATCGAAAATAAAAAATATTAAATCATTGTTTCTTAGTACAATATCGTATTTTTATGAAACACAGTGAGTTTCGTTTGATATTTACATAATAAATACGTTGCAAATGTAGATATTATAAATAAAATAAGATAGAACCTATGTAAAAGTTTGGCCTGGTTATACCATACATTTTCATGTGATATACTCATAAATATGTAACAACTAATGCACTCCATAATTCCCAAGTGAATTCAGTTGCTTTCGGGAGAAGTATCCATTCACATTTTATATTTTATTGCGATGCAACTGTGTTTATTTTCAGTTTGAGTTTTATTTGAGGAAAATTTTGAAGCTAGAGTGAAAACAATGCGCATTTTCCGTGTAAAGTAATATGGTTTTGTTCAGACGATGATATATTTTCAATTCGTGTTTATTTCACTCTCTACTTGTTATATGGAGTGCTCCTTTTCAGTCCTCGACAATTGCAGAGTCGTTTACCTTCTAATGTCACAATGTAAAAGTCCTCGTGTTAAAAAACCCCGAACATTAGGTTAAGTTAGAATAAGCATTGCTCTCCGCATGCCAATAAGGAGAGCAATGGTGATGTTTAACGAGGTTGTCTCGGATATTGATATTTACCGCTTATGTGAGAATGAGTTTATACGATTTGGTTTGGTTTGCCAACTTTTATGCTATCGAGGAGACACTATATAATGCTAGTTTATAAACAATTAATTTCAAAATATTTTTATTTCTGCTTAAAGAGTCAGTTCCATGCCAAAAAAAGTGTCAGGGCGGTGTCCTGGCTCACTCTGGCTCTATTACACCATATATATGTATATAGTTTTGAATACGTGACATACAGCGCTGAGCGATATTCGAATGCCCAATAATCCACTCAGTTACTATTATATAATAACAATACCTGATATGGTAGTATGGTACTTGGAATTCAGCTGAAGGAAAATATAACAGTATATGTTGATATTATATTAATTGTTGTTCTTGATCAATGATAATATCAATATAATAATACTGATATAAAATTTATTTGAATTTGAATAGATTTAAAATACTAACCGGAAAAATTTATTTATATGAAAGTTCACTTGTTTTAAATACTTTGAAGCGCAGGTATGCGGTAATGCGCGTCAGTGTCACAAAGTGAACGCTTAAAAACTTGTATAAAACAGTTCTGTTTTGTTCCTTTGTGCGGCAGAGTTTCGTGTTGGTGCAATATTTTGCCCACAAAGCGTAATAGAGTGACAAATGTGCTGAATGCAGTGTTATAAAACTCATAATAAAACAAAGCTTTCGTGAAAATGGCTCACACATTTAAGCTTTTCATTTATATTTAAAGCAATTTTTTACGCCGCTATTTTGGAAAATACGAGCTTTGGATCAATTTTGTTTCATTTTATTAACTCAAAGCTTTGATTTATTCCAACGATTTATTCACCGAAAGAATTTAAATAAAACATACTACTTTTAATATCCACGGGAGACCAAATTCAAAGAACATGATGTAATAGTAAATTGAGGACTTGCTATAATTATTAAGGACTAAGCACAAAAAAAAAAAAAAGCACAAAAAGCTTTGGTCATTATTAAAGAAGTTAAACTTATCAGATAACAAAAACTTCAACCTAATGTTATAATAAATATCCTCTTCGATATCTATACCCTAAATTGTGTAAATAAATACTAAAAGGTAGCTGCAGAATTTCCTTTGAATCCTCCCATATCACACTAAAATCCTTTATCACTGCCAAGGGCATTCTGACACAAAACTCTGGTTGGCCTTCAAAATATACACATCATGTTGAGACTCTCACGAATCATCAGCAACGTGTGGTTAAGCCACTTGTACCATAGAACTCTTGCTAAAAGATTACATGGTTGATTTCATAATCTCGCTATTGTAAACGAACTCAAACCACTGTACTTACTTTCAGAATTCAAGGTAAGCATTACTTATTCTCAAAGCTTATCATATGGTTGCTTCAGGTCTTAGTTACGTTAGGTTATATTACATTGGGTTCAGTTAAGGTAGGTTAGGTTGCGTCATGTTTAGTAAGATTAGGTTAGGCTAGCCAATATTTTAAAGTAAAATTAGGTCATGTTTGGTTAGTTTCATAATCGTAAATGAATATTCTTTTAAATGCATGTAGTAGGCAGGTGACATTTCATTCCTACCTTATATCGTCGCATTACTGGCAAAAGACGTTAAAGTAAAAAAGTGACCTTTGCAATAATCGAGTATATACATTATACGTGTATACATTAAACATTAAAAAATTGTCGTAAAATGTATTTAACAGAGAGACTCAACCATTAAAACTCGATTATTTCAAAACTCACTATTTTACTTAAACGTCTTTTGCCAGTAATACGACGATATGTAATGCCACTGAAATAAAATAGGTTACTCAATATACAGCTGGAAAATATGAAAAGTTTTAATGTACTATATTATATAATACACCATATGTAATACGAGTGTATGTTTTGTGTACCATTATCATTTTCTTTTCGGAGTTTGGCATATATATAGCAAAATTTAGATTTTCTTTGAAGAGATTTTAGTTTATTCATAAACACGACTAGGGGCACGCAAAGTTTCAGCTGAAGGTCGCCTCTGGACGCCGAGGCAGCGCTTCTAAAACTTTTCTCATTAACTAACTCTACATTGGACCGAATAGGATGAGAAAATCATTTTCTCAATGATGTTTTTACTCTTGTTGGAGCTTATTTCATATTAACTTTCCAGCAATATCATAGCAAGACTTGTTAATAAGATATTTTCACTTGATAGGGTTAATGCAGGAAATGCAGATGTAGATACAGTATAACTTGTTTAATATAATATCTAAGATCCAGAGAAAGCTCTTATATTTTAATTATAACGAAATAATCTGACGTATATTATACGTAATTATTATCAAGCAGCTGATTATTTATAACCATTCGAAAGAATAACGTATTTTTATTCGGGATAGTACGTTTATGATAGGTAGTCTAATTTATTAAGGCAGTCTAGTCTAATTACATTATAGATGGCTTAAATCACAACGTTGATAAGTTCACGTTTGGGTTAAAATTACTTAATTATACCATCTTGTCATTAGTGAGCTATTTTTTATGCTCACGTATATTAAACGCTTTTGCATTGATATTAATTCCACTCATATCATCAAATCAATTGAATTCGATATGCCGATTTGTAAAAATGCTTTTTTATTTCCAAGCAATGAACAAAATAAACTGAAAAGTTATTCCAGCTTGGTGAAAATGTGTTTATCATGACCGTACGTGGCCGCTTTTGTTTCGAAATAAAATGAGCACCTGAGAACAAATTTGAATGCGTAGGATCGATTTATATAAAATTGTATGCATTACTGTGAACGGAAATACAAATAATCTTTTGTTTTTTTGTAAAACATAATAATTATCGAAAGAGCTTTTTTCAACTTTTTTTGTAATTAATACGTATTTTTTTCTAGCCCAAAAAATATATGATATAATTTTAATGACTTTTGCATATCATTTTATACATTTACATTTATCTTGTATTTATATTCAAATACGTTGAAATAAGGCGTCAAAGCACACGGACGTACATGTACGTCGTTACTTCTTAAAGGGTTAGTTTGACAATTCGAAGTTAATTAAATACATCGATAAAAGACGTTCCAAGAAAATTTCACAACTTTATTTGGATCTGAGACTTACACTGTAAAATAAATAAATTTGTCATTTTGTATTCAGATCTCTAATTCTTTTTAATTATTTTAAAACGTGAAAACTTTAAGCCCTGAATGATAAAAGTTTTATTTGTTATTTCGAAATGAGGTTATAACTTATGTAGTTGTCCTAATTTAGCAGTTGTTGGAATATTAAGACAATATCAGTCGAAATATTGGCCGGCATTTTAAAATGCTTTGTAAAATATATCTGAAAAAGAATTTTTACTAGATCGATTGATTTATTCACTCAGTTAATGAGGGCATAGCGTAAATTTAAAGTATTGAAGAAGTAAGTACGAACTAATTGAATATTGAAATATTTTTGTAGCCCTGATGGCCGTTTGTTAAATGCGCGTGATGCCGTGAAGTCGCGAGTTTTAATCCCAATACTGTATTTTTTTAATTCACAAGATGCAATACTCGATGCTTAGTAAATTTTGTCTCCCCGGTAGCGTATTCGATAGCGTGCGTAGCAACCCGGATAATGCGCGTTTGATTCTCCATCTGTCGGATTTTTAAAATCCAAAAATGCAGGACTAAATGCCAATTGGGTTCAGTAATTGTCTGACAAAGAATTCTCGTGAAAAATAATCCGTCAAGACGTCTTCACATTGCGAAGATCCATATACTTCTCTTTCGAAGTGGATATTTTAACACTGTGTAGATCCATATGCTCCAATTTGGGAGCAAACATGGTATGTAAAAAAAAAAGTAAATTGACAGCCAAACATTAAGAGGCCTATGTCGATAGTTCTTTCAGTTTAGTCTAATAGAATCTCCTAGTTGTTTATGTGGCGAATTACAGGATGCCAATCATATTCTCTGGGAGTGGTATGTGGGATGACAAGGAAGAGCGTTTCAAGTTGGTTTAACTGACGGTTTTAAGTGAATAGCGGAAACAAATTTCAAAGCAAATATCATTTACTGACTGATGACTGTATCTAGTCACTCATAATGCTCCCTTTCTTTCACTCTGAGATGTAATAGCATCATTCATATGAGTGAGCTACACTGTATAATACACGTATACCAATGTTATCAAATACACACGTGCGTGTTGGTCCTAAATCCAATAAAAAGTAATTATTGTTGGTGATCAATCTTTTTATTTCGTAATTAAATTATTGAAATTATTCTACTTTTTTAATTTCATATTTTTTTATGAGGAATACATAAAGTATGAAGAGCTTCCAGTCAGTATATTTGGAAAAATTAAGTAAAATTTAATTTCTTTATATTTCTAGTTTGTAAAAAATGCGAAATCGTACTGCGAGAAAATTTTTCTTTTCTCAACAAGGGTAGTTATTAACAAGGCTTTATTAATTAAAATAGGAAGCACGCACACTGTAGTGCAAGCTAACCAAGGTTTTAGAAAGCTACTCTTGGGACACTTCCGGCACTTTGAGAAGTGCTCCACCTTCGACACGGCACAGTATACATCCGCTCGCTCCGAAAAACAAATCATGTGAAAAAAATATATGTCAAGATAAGATCTGTTGTAATAATTTATTTATTCAATTTTCGGAACGAGCGTCGTGAAAAAAAAGTTTAAATGAAATATGACGATGTTTTACTCGCATATTTGAGTCTTTAAAGTGCATAAAAATCATTTTAATCAGTACTCAAATATGAATGCACGGTATGAAGTATACCTGGAAACCTACCAGATGAAAGAAACGTCCAGATTGTAAAAATAATGCTTCATTAATTTAGGATAGTGGCATTAAATTAAAAAAAAAGTTATTAAATAAATATTGAGTTAAAAATAAAACCCCATTATTTCAGTGTATATTTTTAGCTCAAAAAAATAAATGTATTTTTGTGGATGTTTCAATTTTAATTAATAATAAAATTCAATTAACAAGTAATTTGCGAAAAAGTTTGAGAATATTTTTGCTACGGGACTTAAGGACATCCGTTTTATTTCTTCATATAAGATATTTATAGATCATACGTATATGCTTTCTGCTGTTCCAGAAAAGAGACCTTTTTTCGCGCAGTATGGAAAAGGATCAAGATTTCCAGAGCTCTAAAGTCAGGCATGCCATGAACAATTCATACGTTATGAAACGAGGACAGCAAACCTCCAAAGAATCATGGACTTTAGGTGCTTTTTTGTTGTTTTTTTTTATTTATTATTTATTGTAGCTTGATTAAATTAAGAAGCATTGCTTTACTTTAAATATAATTATATACTATAATATTGTGGAATAACTTTTTTAATAATAAGTAAAGTATTTATATTTCTTCATCTGTTATAATACGAATTTAAATTTTAATAAGGCTTCTTAAATTATATTCGTCGGCTAATTGATAAACAGTTATGAGGGAGCTTAAATTCAGCAGCTTTTATTGTGTTAAGAACTGGATAACAACCTAGTTAAACGATTGGCTGACAAGAGAGTCTCGTGAAAAAACTGTCAAAATAAGTCTCCATGCTGTGAATAGCTATTATATATTTATAATTTTCAGTGATTTCATGATTAAAAATATGCGTTACGTTACATACACAAATAATGGCTAAATATAAATATATTTTTTATCACGTTCGCTCACAAAGTGGAGCATATGGATTTACACATTATGAAGATATCCACTCCGAAAGTAGAGTGTATAGATCTCCCCGATATGAAGAAGTCTTGATAGATTATTTTTCACAAGAATTGTCAGACAATGCTTGACCCAATAGACTGGAGATGATGCTGCATTTTTAGATTTTTACAATCCGACAGATGAGGAATCGAGCTCGCATTCCTCGGTTCGGTTGGCGCGTACGCTACCAACTATGCTATGGGGGAGACTTAAAAATTGTTACTGAAATAATACCACTTTGCCTTAATTGATAGATACTGAATAAAGACATACATACACCAATTAGAGAAACTTTAAACTGACGATAATTGGTAAAATTTATAATATAACATTTTTTGTATGATAATAATAATTGCATGGTTAAAATAAAAGTAACTATCTAAAAAACCATAGAATGTGAAGCATATGAATTTTCAAACAATAATATTAATCGTATCAGAGTTTTTTGCACGAAAATTAATTGCCAACTATTTGCTTAACCCATGTGTATTACAGTAGTATAAAGTATTATATTACCATATTTTTAAATTATTGGTATATCTTTAATATCACTACGTGGGTTCAACCCGCAAGCTTAAATTCGAAGCGCACGCTTACCAATTCAGTCACTGAGGGGAGAAATTCGTAACTTCCCTATCATAATAATTTTTATTTAATAATTATTTAACTTTTATTCGATGAAATTGTAGAAACTAAATATTAATCCGATTTATATAATTATTATTCTAACCATGTATTAAAAACTTTCACACAAGTTATTAAATATATTTTAAATGCAAATAAATTTGTGTATGAAATAAGCTAAAAGCTTATCGTTATTTGAAAGTTTAACGTAATTCAAAAGCTCTCTAAGTGTCTGCGCATACCTATAGCTTTGGCATGCATCGATTGCCTGTTGGAAAATTCAACACGTTCTCAGCAATGCATTAATTTGGGAATTGGAAAAGTTATTGCCCCCCGGGGGACTTGTTTCCCCTTCGGTAACAGACATTGAATTACTTTAGTTTGTGCACCTGATATGTCATGTCTATCGGATATTTAAAGGATTTGACCGTGTTTTAAATATATCATACTTCACACTCTATATTCTAAGTTGGAATCTGGAATGTAAATTTTTATCGGAAATTTTAATATGATTTTTTTTAATCATGTTGCTGCGCTTAAGGTTCAAATGAAGTTATTTTTTTACACTACCTGTGCCATATTTGCTCTCCATATGGATCACATGTCTGCCATACTAAGCCCCTGTCATTTTTCATTAGTCGCAAGTCAGCTTGCATCCTCTCAGATCATATCAACATGACTTTATTTGGCATATTACGCATAGTTCTTTATGGTCTTTCAGGATGCCGGTCGCACATACCAGAATAATATACACGCAGAATTCAGGCATTCCGGAAGCATCTACAGCACGTGTTCCAGATAATCCAGATAATTTTAACGTGACAAGAGGCTGCATTGTCTATTTTTATACAGTGAATTATAATTACACCAATCAAAATGTATCATTATAATATTTAAACCATTATTTACCACGCCATGTTACATTAAACATTTTATGTAAAGTAATTGTGAGTGGACTAACAGATATATGTTTATCTTTTTATCTTCATACAGCATTCATTAACCACGAGGACAATCTTGCGACATTCTTTACCACACGCTACATGTGCATAGCCGCGTATGCGGTTGACTACCGAGGTGTAATGTGATGCGCTGATAAGTATTTCAAGAGTAGCTTTATATAACTCCAGTTGTCTTATTAACGTCTTGGTGGAAAGAGATTTTTTCTCCCCCTGTAACATGTAATTAGAAATATAAAGACGAAATTCTCTTTTGCAGCATATTATATAACATTCTTGAGAACCTCTTCTTTTTCAACGGCGTATGGTTACACTGCCAAATCACGTGTTTAAAGTTCCACAACTCAATTCATAAGCACAAGTAGAGATCCTATAAGAATTTTCAAAGAGCTGATAGAGCTTAGAGGCACGGTCCCATAACCTATTGAAAACTGGAAAGCCTGTTAATTTGAAAGCAGTTAAGTTATCTCCATGTGCTTTTTCACATTAAAAAAAGTTAAGTTCTACTAAAAATGCTCTTAAAATAATTTACGTACTGTCAAACACGAACTTATACTCGTATATATGTAATAATACAATCAACAGCAGACATTATACATACAATATTTCATTTATATTTTACGCTCAACGTACTCGCTTTTCATTTGGTATTTTTTTCTTCTGCTATATCCGCTCTCAATATGGAGCATATGGCTGCCATTTGGCATCTCCAAGAATATCTATCACCACCAGTTGTAGTGCATTCTTTTATATCATACCATCATCTGCCGAGTACGGTCTATGGATAGTACCTGCTGGTCTTCTAGAACACCGGAATCCATGCTGTTGGAAGAAGAGACAAAATTAGTTTAGGCTTTTTGGAGGTATCCGCATTATATTCCCTAGCCAGTTCCAGTGCTGTTGCATCACTTTTATGGTAACAAGAGGATGCCCCGTTCACTCACTTATATTCGTGTTACCAATGAAGTCATTCCACCGCACTCGAAGCAATCGATGCCGATTATAAAAACTAAGTATATGGTTTTATATTATAGTATACGCTGCATGACTAATGAATACCGCAGCGTAAAGAATGTAAGAACCTCTTCTAAGTGAGCAGATTTATAAGACTTTAGTTGGCGTACACTAGAGAGCGCATGATTTATATTATAAATTATTTAACCCAGTAAATATCACGTCTTGTTAGCAAAAAAATTTCAATTGCCATAAGATTTCGCATTTTTTTAAAGATAGAAAGTTACCGTTCTTTGGAACTAAGTAGTAATTGCCAACCGGTTCGTCAAACGATGAAAATAATTTGAGAAGCTTTTTAATACTCAACGTACCCGATAAATATTTATAAATTGTTTGTGATACGATTTGAATAAAAAATACGTCATTAATTTCACAAAAGAACTTGCTAAATTATGTCGCTTACTTCATTAATAATACATAGAATATTTTTTTATTCCAGTTTTTATTTCTAGTCTGTTATTATTACGTATAAAAGATGGTCTAAGAATAAATTTATTATACAACAGCGAGCTTTGTTGATAATTTGCATGTTAATGTAAAGCGGTCGAGATGTTTTTGATGGAAATTTGCCTCGGGCAGAATTCCTGGAGGGGTAGTATCGCGTATTACGTCAGACAGGCTTGGTGCATTCATCAGATGGTGTATGCATTTTGCAGCGCATAACGGCACACCACGTGTTTATGCCTGGATGCCCACTGTTCACTGCATTTCCACGTGTGCATAACATCTGTGCACGCACAGTGGCGCAGTCATATATTATATTAAACACTAAACGCTAATTTTTGAAAATAGAATACATTTAGAAATTATATTGAATTATGATCGAAGATATTTATCAGTATTAGATGAGGTACCAAGGATTCATATATATATTTGTTTTCTTTGGTATCTTTACCGGTATGTATTTACTCCATTTCTGGAGTGGTCATTTTCACAATGCTGAATACTATTGCCTCCACTATCAGAGCAGAAATAGTACACATGTGTAATAATTTAGTACACATTTCGTTGACTGAAGAAATGAAAAAGGAAATAATCATCAATGTATGCAAAGTATCTTTTTTTCGATAGTCACAGTATATATATAACTTAATACAGGTTCTATCAAAACAAATACAAATACCAAATTAGTTTTTAAATTAAATTTTACAGTCTGAAAAAAGGATGGCATATAAAATTCAGGAAAAAGGAAATCTATCACAGGGTTTTTAAGGGACAGAATGAGGTTTTTTATTAGAATAATGGTAAAACGTTTCCTACCTATCTACCTATCTATCTAAAAATAAAAATTTAAATATTTGTTTGTTCAAAATCTTAAATCTCCAAAAGCTTTGCACTGATTGCTTTGAAATTTTGACACAACTTTGGATTTAAATACAAGCGTGTTTTTATATACAGATGTTACACGTGTGGCAGATAAAGACATGCTTTATTTGAAAAACAGCGCCACTTAACCAGACTGATCTACAGCAACGTGAGCCCGGGTACAGCTAGTTATAAATAATATAAAGTAAATTGGTAATTTGGAAAATTGTAATGTTTTAATTTTCCAATATTAAATATTTATATATATATATACCTATATATATATATCTTTTCAATATTTTATTATTTATTAATTAAATAATATTATACAAAGTGATCTCTAGTGTGGTACGCCACTGTATTATGTATTTGCGTATTTTATATGCACATGGAAGACCACCCAACGTTGCGATGCAGTGCAGTGTTTTTAAACATTCATCTGGGTGTTAGGAGGGGCAACGGAAACTTTTTGTCACCCATTTGGAGTTTTGTGTATTCGACCACCGCACTTCATTATTTAAGCTCTGTTTTCTAGGGGCCGGCAAAAACAAAAGAATGTGACAAAGCTAACCACCCCATAAGCCAACAACCCGACTACTATTTTAAATATATATATTGTCAAAATTCTGACAAAATTACGTTAATCTAAGCCTAAATAAATTTTATTTAATAGTAAAAATTGTAGAAATATTGAAACTTCAAATTCTTTATAATAGAGTTTAAGAATTATGTCGCCATGATACTATTTTTGGTATTTTTAAATTCTACCCACCATCTACCTGCCCCGTTTTTATACCTGGTCTTAATCAGGCGTATCCTGGAGCTCTGATATCGAGAAGCGATCTACTT
>JAGVSQ010011627.1:0-12128 GCA_022683975.1 Rhyacophila evoluta | reverse complement strand
CAAAATATTTAAAATATGAGGCACGGAACGTTCCGAGTCTGGCAGATGACCGCTGTAATACACGAAAACTTAATATTACGGTTCCCGCAGGCCAAGTGTTAAGTTCGGGGATCACCGCCCCAGGAGGTATTTTATACCTCTTGACCCTATCGCATTATACGCCACTGATTAAAGCATATTTGTTTGTGTATACTTAGCGACTGGATTACAAATATATTCATTATTGTAAATTTACCTGCACTATTTTACGACTTCGTATATTATTGACAATCATAGCAATAAAATAATACACATATTACATTTAAACATACAGAAATACTTAAACACTGTGTGTATTCAAATATTAAGTTTTCCGATAAGATTTGTAACGCGTTAAGTGCATACATTATTTTATAATCAGCAAATACATAAAAGTTGCTAGTAATTAAATTATTTAATTAATATATTACTTATGTATTAAAACTGTATTGCCATTTCGCGTTTGTTTGCGGTACTTTTGTATTATTGGCAAAGAATTCAAATCGTGCCATACGCCGACGGCATGGATTGACATTTATACGTTCGAATCCCGCATTATAATGGAAAATATAGTTCGTAAAACGTATTGAATGGTGGAATATCTCGTTTTGTGTACTATCTCATTTCGCTTCGGCTGTTAGAGCTAATTTTATAGTCCGACTAACCGACAGTCTACTGCCGTAGTGAATGCGACACATATCAGACACATATCATATAGCCTAACGATGCCAAAAGGCAAAACCCGGGTCGCTAACAGTGATCTCACACATGGAAGTAAATCAGTTTTAAATAATTTAGAATATATCTTGACATTTTTTTTCAATAGAATTATTTGTCAAGTACCATCATTGGGAATTTAGTCTTTAGTCTTTTGATTTTTATACAGCAGCTGTGGGATTCAAACACGCAATATCCGGATACGAAACGCGCGTGCTAGCCTCTACGTGATTATATAGTGCACGCATAGTTTGTTAACTCTTTACATTTTAACAGCGTGCATTAGATTATACAGAATTGGCTAGCGTCAATCAATTATAGAATGAAAACCATAAGATAAAATTTATCAGATCCCTACTACATTATTTTTCTTTCAAAACTAATTTAACAGATACAATACCTAATAAAGTTCGGAACAACAAACATACATAAATATTAAGCATTGTTTGCAAATGTGTACAGTCGATACTATCGTAAAACTTTGTTCATCACGAGAAAAAGTGAAAAACCGGCTGCTTATCAATAGAAGAGTAGACCTGCATCAGTTATATTCTGTAGAAGTCTCGAGAGAATTAATCTGACCTACCTCGTCTTCAAATTAGTCTTGTTCTGACGTACTTAAAGGTCGTTGAATACTATCTAATGATTTTATACGTATGTACAAAGGAGCCTCGTGATGATGGCCTAACCAAGAGATATACTACCATGAATATATAGAATATGAGCTTTCATGGATTCTTAAAAACGCTGTATATCAGCTGTGAGCTTCACTTAAGAAACTGAAACGAAAGAATAGTAATAACTTAACACATGGCTTACGGGGTATGTTTTTTAAAAAATGTGACACATGTATGAAATTGTAACGCATTGATTAATCAACCTCAAGTTTGTCCACAAACTTCAAAATATGCAGCGCGTATCAATAAAGCCAAACGTGTGATTTTTATAAAACAAGTTGAATGTTACAGACGAGCACAAACATGTGCACACATCGCCGCAACATGCGGTATCTGAAACGCACAAATTTGTGCGCCCCGTAAGCCATGTGTTAAAGGTGAATATTATAATATTTCTTCTTCAATATTTATAATTCTGTTAAATAACGGTATTAATTGATAATAATTACGGATATTTTTTTTGTAAAACGGTGACATTTCAAAAAAGATTATTAATTTCTCAGTATATTTTGAACAAAATTGCATTAACATAATTATAGTCAACAATCCAACGGTATATGGCATGGTTTGGTTCAATATTTATCTACCTTCCATTCAAGACGATACATTATAATTCATTATATTGTTTTAATGTGATAACTTAATTCGTTCTTATGTTAGAGTACTCTCAACCATGATAAAGATTTTTTGCGCACACTGATCTTATATGCTGGGTCTGTGTTATGTAACAATTTTAAACCTTGGACACGGTGGCTGTCATGCTACAGTGAATCCGTTAATGTGTGCTAACTTCCTCTCGAATAATTGATATCTAAAATATAACATCCATTATTTACATGAAAAACTTTTATTTTAATGATTACTACATCAAATGCTCATGTCATATAATTTTTATTTATTAATTATTATTACTGTATTCTTTATAAAACGGCGATTTCTAAGAAATGTGTTAAAGTAAACAGGGGAGTAAAACCATGCTGAAGTAATGGATAAAATAAAATAAAATTGTTTTATATCATTTTTACTATCGAAACAATGGTATACACATGGTCGACTGAAAAAAATAAACTGAATCAAAATTAAAAAATGTGGGATCAGATATCCATCCAATTTAATTAATCCGCGTGATTAAACACTCCGTCAATATGAGTATTGCTTTAAGATCCATACACTCCACGATTAGACTGGAAATGGATAACCGTATATGTATATTAATTTTTAAAATCATTTTTTATTCCATATTCGCTCCCAACGTGGAGTATATGGATCTACGCAATCTGGAGACGTCTTGACAGATTATTTTTCACGAGAATTGTTTGTCAGACAAATACTCAACTCAATGAGCATCCGGATTTTTAAAATCCGAAATATGGGGAATCAAACTCGCACTCCCCGGATTGCTAGGCGCGCACGCTACCAACTACGCTACCAGGGAACACTATACTCACCGCTATTAATGAATTCTGCCGAATACCTTCCGTAGATAATAAGCCGAAATCTTGCAGATATAAGATGCAAGAATTAAGCTCTTTAGAAGCATCCGTCGCATGGGTAATATAAAACTGCTCGCTACGTTGTCGTATCTTAACTATCAATATGTAATTCCATATCGTTTCCGACAATACACTTGTTGAGATCATACGGACATGATAGCTTTGCATATATGCATACATATTTAGTGTGAAAACTTAAAACACATACACTTCATCCGCCATTCATTCCTCCATTATTAATTTTATCACCGTACTCTTATGTTAGTTGAGACAAATGAATTATTCTATTTCAAAATAAATATAATTCACATGGTTTTTCAATTTACAAAATTCTACAATGTCATTTGGGTTTACAGCCCCGGAACGCGCAGATTTTTTTCAGGTTGTAAGGCAAAGTTACTAAGCGATGAGTTTAATAAATTAATTCGAGAACTAAATGTTTAATAACCCTGCATTGAGCAAGTAGAAACGTTATAATTTATTCCAGCTTGCTAACAATGGTCGGAAAATCGACACGTTATAAAATAAATATGATTAATAAATAGTATATACGTACCGCAAAAAATGGTAAAGCCCTTGGGAGTTTTTTCCATAAAACTTTAATAAATGAATCATATACATATATAGCATTTTCAAATCCTAAGAATGTACTACGGCAATTTTTTTTTTCTAAAATTTCTTGTAGTGTGTTGTTATATGGTGTTTCATTCTATCGCACTAGCGCGATGGTGAATATTTATGATTTCATTATTTTGACTTTGCGTGTCAATCCATCCTTATTGGTAATGGCTTGTTCATTTAGGTGTTTCAATATTTTGACGTATTTTCACTTCTGATAAAAAATCTAACTGTAATGGCCGTTTGTAACTAAATTCTCGATTCTAATTAACAAAACTGTTATGTACAAAATTAAGTTAATTTACCCTGTGATGATAGTGCCCAGTACTTATATTTTATTTTTTCCAATAAACTGGTTTCAAAGTCTTCATACTTTATTTGTGCCTCATATGATTCCACAATAATGTTTTAGCGAAATATCAACAGAAATAATTCTTTTGTATTAAATCTAAGACCGGGATCATGATGGTATGTATTTGATTTGAGTAGAGAGGGAGCATTTTGAGTGACTGTACACGGTGACTCAGTGTATGAATGATATCTGCCTTGGGATGTCACCTCTGTTTCCGCTGATGTATTTTTAATTTCTTGTACTAACTTTATATTATTTGATTTCTAATACATACTTCAATAATTTTTACAGCTGATCACAATAATTGATCTGGCAGATTTTGCACAATTCGAATTTAAAATATACATTTTAACTGGAGGTTTGGGGTCCAGCACCGTGGCTTTTGGTACAGTAAGGAGAGAGTTGACATATCAAATCGAATATTCAGTAATGATTCGTCTCCACGTTTGTTCTTTATGTGGCATTCCCAGAATTCTCTTGTCACCTGTACATCCATCCTACCACGTCACGCCAGCATCTCTTAATTCCGCCGAATACATCGTGTGCATTTTACCGGAAAGTTTTCCAGACGCCGAAATCCCTGCGATTTGAAAAGTATCCAGTATCTTAAAAGCTTTCGAAGGCATCAACAGCATAATTCTCAGCCAGTTTCCCGGTTGGCAATGATATCAAACCGGCCTTAATTGATCTATTGCACTCTACAAATGTTGTGTAACGGATTGGTGCCGTTTTTGTGACGTTCAAATACTCGAATATGCGTGATCCAGTATCGATTTTATGAACGTATTCAAGTATCTAACGTATTCGTATATTATGTTTATTACAAACATAAGATAAACGAACGTATCACAAAAGTATATCAAGTAATAAGATTTGTTCGAATTTATAATTACACGTAGTAAGAAATCAAATGATAAATCAATAAATTGTACAAACACTTACTGTTAAGCAAATGGAAAATCGTAAATATACTTAAAACTAAGCGAATGAAAAATCGATGGATCATATTATACTTTCAGCATAAGACCTCTTATGCATTTTGCAGACATGCATATGTCTCTTTTGTGCAATATGGTGTCACAGACGTACGTCCTTACTATTGCAACATAAACCTTAAACGTCAGGTATTTTCCCAAACGTCCGTCTTAACATTTATGCGTCGGCACTTAACGTGTTTCTGCTGAAACCATGAAAAGCTCGTCTTACGGCATATCCTACCGTCACGTGAGTGTGACGTAAAATGCTGAATTATTATTACCTTTTGATTTCGTCCTCAGAATATATAACAATATATATTCATTAAATTATTATATTACTAATGTTTCATATACGTGTAAATAATATCACATGGCCGTGCTCTTTCCGAATGTGTGAACCTTACAAATCTTCGCAATATGAAGAATTTGTTTCGTTACTAATAATAGTTTCAGCAAATTGCTCAACTTGATAGCCAGTCACTGTCCGCTCCGTATTTGGGTCATATGGACCTCAACAATGTAGGACATCGATTTTCGCATTGTAAAGACTCGTATTGACAGATTTCGGCCAGGCCATTGGGCGTCCAGTCCATAATCTTTGAATTTTTTGAAGTCCTACGGCCGATTCCGAAAGACGCATGTTAACCTTTTGGCCATAAGTGGCCATTACATCTTTCTGCCACATTCTATGCCCGATATCGAATACTGCATTTAACTATTGTTTAAGAATTATTTTGTGTACTCAATTCTTACTTGCTTATGTGACGAAATGCAGGACGCCAATCACATTCTCTGGTAGTGTCCCCATATGTCGGTTGAAAGGGAAAAGCTTCTCAGGTCGGTAAAATCATTTGTCGGACTAGTCAGCTATTGCCACTTGGTTTCTACGAAAGATAATTCTCTAGCTTTAAAAAAAATGGAAAATTTTACGGCGAACGAGAAAGTTCCTTCGCAAGAAGGCTAGATATTAAGAAGGTAAAATTAGTCAGAATAGGAATCATGCACACTCCAGTGCACGACAATTAAGGTCTTGAGATGCTGCTCCTTGGACACTTCTGGTATCTTGAATAACGCCTTAAGTTCGTTACGCCATACTATACGCCCATCTTCCATCTCATGTTCGCCAAATATATGGCTTTGACTCTCTTGATATCGACGGCAACGATGTGTGCAACGTATGATAGTAATTGTCAAGTAAACGTGATAATTTAATTCATTAATTATATTGTTTAACTGTAAATTTGTACTTTATTTGAAATTAATGAGTTTGTACTATACCGCATTTTAAGTCTTGCAATAAAAGCACAGCTTGACAATTTTCTATGTTTATTAATAATAAATCATTATACATATAGGATTGTTTTCAGTGGTCAATTTAACCATGTCGGTTAAGTGTTTAGTTAATTTTCCTTCAATTTCTATTTAACATCCCCACCGCAACCCCGGTGCAAGTAAAGGTAGGTCGTATTTTAGTTTGCAGGTAGTAAAGTAAACCCACCCTTACCAGACTAATGAAAGCTGAACGCTCTATATTAATTATTTAATTTGAGGTGACAATTTTTCCTTCGGTTACCATGCTATTTATTCGTTTCACTATATGCAAATGTTAGATTTATATGACTGCAATTCCGAAAATAAGATTTTTCAGGAAATCAAAAACTAAATTTAAAAATTAAAAGTAATTTTTCAGCCATGATAATAATATACTCTGAGATTAATTTTGTAAAGTATCGACGTTTACCGTAAATACTCCTGAAGAGTTCTTGTATTTGATTTTAAATGTTTTTCTTACTTTTTGTATAATTACCTGAAATATAAATATATATTATTAGGTCCGCTCATAATAAATCTACCGGGGAAAGGAAAAAGGACGTAACTAACCCACAATTAAAAAAATATCTTTCATTCGATAATCAGAATGTATACAACTTAATACGCGTTATATGAAAAGAATGTAAGCTGAAAATGCAGGATTTGTATCTAAATTTATCTTTATGTATGGGATGCCCTGTGAAATTTACGACCAGGAAAAAGGGCTGGCACCTAAAATTTTTTTTCGGTTTTTCTTATTGAGTAAATAAAACACCACTTCTTCATGCACTTCAAGACTGTGTCTATGTAATGTTTTGCTATTGGCTCAAAACATTAAATAAACATTTCTTGTGCCTCTTGTCAAATTTGACCATTCGACCAATTGGACGTCCATTTTCCTTTCGACATTCGATGTTTATTATATAATTAAATTGATATCGCAAACCTATTTTAAAATAGGTACTTTTAAAACAATGATCAATTATTGTCGGTGAAACTACATTGTATTCAATTTTTATTGCCAGTAAAACACTGAAATATAAAAGTATTTGCATGATTTTAAAAACTTTTAGGAATAGGAATATATCTAGCAAATTTAAAAAATGCCATATATAATATCGTTACCCTTAACGAGTCATTCTCTGATTAATTAACTTTTAATAATAACATCAAAAAATCCATCGTAGACCTTATGTGAGTCGGATCGTAGACCCCTCTACGGTTTACGACCTTATTTCAGTGATGTGCATGGGGAGCCTGTCGCGCGTAGGGCACTCAATTTTTATTTCCTCGTGGATTTTCCTCGTTGGGGTAGGTTGCGCACTCTCTTCTACCCGTCCTACTTAATCTCACTTACAACCACACCAAAAATATGCACACCCTGAAAATATTCACTTCACGAAACAGCTGACTGATATAACATTAGAATTATTATATTATATGAATATGTATATACGTATAGGAATATGATATTTTCATATCATTTCCAAATACATTATAGACGACAGCGAAACAAGTTATACTTATATTGATAAAGAATCCAATGGAACGTGCAGAGTGAACTCTAGATTTATTTTTCATTATTATATATCATAGATTCATTTCGCATTTCGATACGGGAATTTTCCAGGAAAAACAAAGAAGATATTCGTATCAGTGGCCTAATTGTTAAGCGCTCGTATTTCATTACCAGTGGCGATTTTTAATAATGTAGATCCTTATGAAGAGAATCTATGATACGTTTACGCATTGTGTAACGTTATTGATATTTGTACTGCCGTGGTCCTTCAAGTAATAAAGATTATTTTATTATTTATGTATGTGGCCATATTTTACAGATTTAAGAAATAAATTGTGAAATATACCATTAATAATAGTAAAAAAAATACCATCGATTTATGTAGTTACATAGACAGACTTAGTAACTTTAAATATGCTTTAAAAACGCTCTCGTGGAGTTACCTACTTATCCTAGATATTAAGTCCAGAGACTTGAAATTTCACCCCTTCACAGTTCGTTGTGATTGTGGCGAATCCTCGCTGCGTTTAAAATTCTGGATTAAGAGGATTAGGGTGCGTGCTTTTTACTAAGTGTACCTGAATTCGAATTTAATTCAGTTTAAAGAAGAGAGATTGTTATTATATAATCTGCAATTACGATTTCAAATAAAACAGTAAAAATTATACAAATTGTCAACAAGGATGTTTCAATTCAACACGTACTGACTTAAATTAAAACAATGTAAATTGCTTCCATATTATCAAATAGAATACATACTAATTAGTCATATTTATATGTATTTAGGTTTCAGTACCAACTACATAAGATATTTATACTATAAATAAAATAGATACCACATTTGTGTGTGCTTTCTGTCACTAGAACTCCTTCCAAACTGTGAATAGTAGCAACGTGAAATTTTCTCGTATTATTTTGACAGTAATTCCTAGTTTAACTGTTTTACTTTCATTTGTGAATGTCATCATAGATTATCAATAAGAGACTAATGATATTGTATCCAGCTAAGTATTGAAATGCATGTGTAAGTAAAACTGTAGGTTAAACTGTTAATTTGATTAGTTAATTGAAAATATTTAGAGTATATTTGTAGAGCATCAATTCAGTATATTCAATTATATTCACACAATATTAAACTACAAATTTAATAATATCTCATGCAAATCGCCTCCTTGCTTAACTACAATAATATTAATTCCTAAACTCTTCATATAACAAATAATGTTTAAAACACACTGGAAAACAGGAAGTGTATAACATCACCAAATATCCAGACGCTTTCTTTAAATGGAAGGTGATTGTTTGGAATGTCCTATCACCAGTAGCGGATTTAGCACTCGGCAGGCCCCAGGCGCAATTCTATTATGAGGCTCCTTTGCCTTTTTTAGATCTTATTAAAATTTCTACTTCTGGTAGTCTAGGTTCGTCGGGATTTTTGTCCCGAGACTTTTTTTTAGCTCTCACGCTCTTAATAATTTCTACCTTAGTCCGGCTATTTGTAATGAAGCAATTTGGAAGACCCTTCAGTTGCGAGGCGCGCGCCTAGTGGCCCTATAGGTAAATCCACCACTGCCTCTCACGCTGAAACCGCATGTCGTTAGCAATGAGATGATTTGTAATAAATTTTAATAAATTTAATTTAGTTTAGTATTTACGTACTGTGTCTGGCTGAGTTTGACATACGATCATGTAAATATATATCTCTTTGTATGTTTATTAATTTTGTCACTATTTTGGACGTAGTTACTTATGACGTAAAACTTTTAGCAGCGTGAGTGTGGATTGTAAATATTTGATAAAAATGTTCTATTTTTTAAGTGTTTCTTGAAAATAGCGATCAATCACGTAGTTCGACAGTATCCTCAAGTTTGCGACACGAGTCATCCGTCTATTTATTTACTTGTCGATCCTTTGTCGCAGAGCTGTGACAATATTAACATTCTAAATGTCGACATGCACGTATCAATAGCATCATATTAAGTCAGTAATACAGCGAATGTTATTTTTACAACCTCGTTTGCCATTAAATGGGTGTATATATTATGTATCAGTGGCGTAGGTATTGTTTAATATTATAATGCGGCCAGGGGCGGTAAAAGCAGTGGGGCCGGTCGTAAAATAACTCTTCAGCGCTTCAACTGAAGTTACGGCTAATGCAACAAATATGTGAAATGATATTCTGGGAAATTATACTTAACTTTACAGTTTAAAAAATATTCAACTCGCTGTAGAGGTTAGTGCATTATATTTTGTTTTATATATTGTAGGTTTGAATCCCGCAGCTGTATTACACTTTGAATGCTGCGTTTTCATCGTTTATTATTATTAATTATTCATTTTCCAAACTTTTTAGATTTTTAAAAACTAGATGTACTAAGACTCAATGTCGATTTGGTTGAGAAATTGTCTGACGAAAAATCATAATCAAAATATCTTACCTTCAGTATTGGTTAGTCGAAAAGACCAAATGTCAAATGTTCAGAACATGAAATACAATAACGCATTATAGATATTCAATCAACCAATTCTAAAGCGGTGATATAACTTCATTTTGCAATGATCCATATACTCCACTTTCAGAGCGGAAATGCTTAAAAATGTCATAGGCCGGTTTTTTTTCAGTAAAATGAATTTGTTGAAATTGAATATAAAATATTTGTTTAAATACTGTCCCAATCTAGAAATACGAGCCTTCGACTTCAGATTAATATGCTACATGTTCAAGTCTGGCATATGTATAATTATTATATTAGTATTTTTTGTGTATCTATTTGAATCTAGAACAATTATGATTTTTTTAGTTCAAAGAAATAAAAAAAAATCTAATCATCGTACTGTGTTGAGATGCACATACATTTTAGTTCTATATCATAGATACCGAAACTTTTTTGGCTTACGGCCCCCTTTTCAAAAAAAAAAACACTGCCTCACTAGCTGTTTCTATTTTTTAGCTCCCATGCAATTATTTATTTCATCAATAACGATCCAGAGATACCTAGATCACCTGAATGCTTACTTAGAAGGCTTTAGCGCTCAATAGGGGAGAGGGCGCTGTGATCAAAAAGTGCCCAGTATAACTAGTTTTGGAATATGTTGTAGCCCTCCCTCCATCTATGAGAAAGCATTGATCTTATGGTATACGATGTATTGTTTTATTATAAGTGATATAAGTACTCGTATACTAAATACTATATCGTCGCCAATATTCAAAAACATGTAACTCGACTTTTTTTGCTTAAATCACTTTGTAAAGTATAGTTTTATTTTTTGCAATCTCTAGTATTATTGGCACATTTTGGCATAAACACATAATTCGTAAATGTTTTATAAGCATATTTTATTTGCTAACGCAAAAACGTACTAATAATACAAGAAATTTGCTAAAAACAATACTTTACAAAGTGATTTAAACAAAAACGTCGAGTTACGTGTTTCTGAGATATTGGCGACGATATGTATAACATAATACCGGATACGGAAAAGAGAAATATTTATGATTGAATATAGGTTTAATATTTTAAAGTGTCTCGACTGTCTGACACTTATTTCAATTCTCAGTCATCCAATCCCGGTTGTTAATCGAAGAATTCGCTTTCGGTTGACTGTACATATTTTTATTTCCCGGCGCAAGTGCCGAGTTTTATGGTACCGACCATAACTAGTAGCGTTTGTATAATCAACCTAAGGTGAAACTCTGCTAGAGGTGGGATTCAATTTTTGAAATTTTACGATTTCCCGGATGAGCGAAAGAATAGTCTACGTTGGATTGCGCTGATCGATTTGATTCCCTTTGCTTTTACGGCACTAAAAAATATTTTATTTATTTCTATAATAAGTACACACATAAAACGGTTTCGATGAACTTTATTTGTTAGGTATTTTCATTATTTTTTTATACTATAAAGTCGTAAAGCTTCTCTTTGATGAAATAGTCGATCTCAAAAGACCGGTGGCATTAATTTGTATGCATTCGTTCTAAAGCATCCACTATTCAGCAACGGGAAATCACCTGAATGATCTTTTAAAATCAATTGATGTGACTTCCGACCTTAACTGTAAAAATAATAGATTTATTGAATTGGGATTTACTTAGTGAAACTCCTTTTTAAACTGCTGAGTAATTGTATTAAAATATAATTTTATATTTATATTACACATTCATACAGCGTCCATCAGTCAAAATAAATAAAAACTTATAAAAACAGATTATTTACATCAGGACACTAACAGTAACTTTGTGTATTCATTATTATTGAGTTTGAATGAGTGATACTTGGCAGAACTGCACTTCAGTCGCATAGTTTCATGAAAATACAATTCCATTAATATTGATACATTCTCCTATAGTTTACAACAACAAATACGTGGTTATTTATTTTATTTTATTTTTAACCATGTTCGCTCCCAACATGGAGCATATGGATCTACACAGCGTGAAGATATCCA
>JAGVSQ010011626.1:0-12131 GCA_022683975.1 Rhyacophila evoluta | reverse complement strand
CTAACAGTGATCTCACATATGGAAGTTTACCAGCTTTAAATAATTTAGAATTTAATTATACCGTATTTTAAGTACACTCAAAAGAGCCGCCTCAGAACTTACTTAACTTTTATTTATATTTACAATATATTTTTTTATAAAGCTACAAATATACGATCAGTGGTTATACGTTATGGAATGTACTGTAACTTTCCAAAAAAATGGTTATATCAAAACAGTGTACATGTTCTAGAAAAAAATCTTTATTGTTCTAGAGATAAATCAAAATAAACTGTTATCAATAGAAATTATAGGATAAATCACTAATGATCGGAAAACATTAAGATTTAGAAGAATATAATATTTCACTAAAGCCAACGATTTTACTGGAAGATTTGAAAATGTTTCTGACATTTTTGTTAAGCACTACATTGACGTATTTGCTAATTGGACCAATCTATAGCAGTCTTTAAACTGCTTCCAATTAAATAATGTACGGAAAAAATAATATTTATTGACAAAAAAAATATTTTATTTCTCTAAGAAACATTAAAAAAACAAAAATTTATGTAGTGAACCATATACTTAGAAACTATAAAAATAGTGTTTTTTGCCATATTTATAAATAATTCAAACTCAAATTTAAATATATATATATGTATTTATATATTAATGACCATCAACTCTTGTTGAAAAAATTTGCCTGCCTATCAATAAGCTGTATTATATATTATATATATATCTACAGAAAACTAACGGATCTGTAAGGACAGCTACAATTTTGAAATTTATATTATATAATCTCTTTTCAGTAATAGTTATTTTCGATATCTTTGATGTGCCTGATTTGAACTTACGCCCTTTCGGCAATTAGCGTAGTACATGCCTACTAAGTCGATAACTAAGAAATAAGGGAATTCGAATTACATAAATGTTATATGTTGATCTAAATTAAGCATATTTCTCCATAAAATACTCAGCGCAAGGTTAAATTCGTGAGAATTCATGAAATTTTAAATTATTAAATATTCCGTTTTAAAAGCATTCCAGGAAATTTATTAAGCTATACCTAAGTGGTTTAGGGGAACGAGATACCAGATTTAATAATCGCTTCCCAAAAAAAAAATTCACGTTATATTTTATTTAAGCACTCAGCACCTCATCTTACTTTCAAAAAACGTCAGTGAATATCACATTTCAAGTTGTAATAATTTTATTATAAGGCTTAGTCTCACTTTCAATAATAATTTTTTACTAACCATCTTCAAAATTTATTTTCTTGTTTTAATATGGCAGCTACATAATACTTAATGATCACAACCTTGGCGATGAATTCTAAAAGTAGTATATAAAAGTATAAAAGTATAAAAGTAGTAAGTATCTTAATAATTATTTAACATTGGAATTAGATTTTTTAATTTATCATTTAAATTTTAATTAAAATATAAACCTATACCAGCCCTTTTAAAAACATCAAGCTATTTAGCATGAAAACTAAATAAAAAAACTATAATTATATCTTTTTCTTTAAATCAATCACTACAAGCCATCCGTTTGATATATTTAAAAGTAACTTGACACTATAAAAATAACTTCTGAAATGTTCTACAAAGTTATTATTTTCATAATATTCGAAAACTTTCTTTTTTCTTTACTGGATATAAATATATGCATAATATATATGAAAATATTTCTAAGTTAAGTTAAGTTACCTAATTCTAAATGCATCCAAATTTTTATGTACAACAAAATCACAGAATATATAAGTTTCATTAGGAAACAATTCGTAAAAAAAGTCTATTTTGTGAAGATGATATTTGAAAATTTTGGGTATATTCAACTATAAATTGTCAAGCAAACACTTTTTCCATACATCAAGTATCATAATAATCATAATCCTAAGATATAAAGATCAATAGAGAAATCTCTGCATGTTCCTAAATTATATATTAAAAAAAACTATCAAATTCATATATTTTGTAGTCAACTAGGCTCATCAAATTAGTGAATAATAAAGAGAACACTTTTTTTATATACAACGTTATCATTAACTAAAATTCCATAAAATTTTGAGCTGTTTATTTTAAAACTCGTGTATCGATATTTTGAACTCTCCCACGTTTCCCCAAATTTTATCTTTTCAAGCAACAAAAAATAATAATTGTTACTCGGTATCAAAGGTGTTAAGGTAATTTTAATTAGAGTGAAATTAAGCTTTAGCTGAGTCATTATCAAATCACACCCAGACGCTCGTGGGGAAAAATTATTTTTAAATATTTTCCAGCAGCTTTTTCTTTGAAGGTTTGTGTCTGTTTTGTGGGGAGTCTCTAGTGAATTTTCTTTGATGTCGATTAGTACAAGTTGTGTTCATCGATAATATAATTAAGTCCTGAGAGATAAATTATTTGAATGGGAAGATTCCTCCCAATAGATAAATTATTGAATTTGTTTCAATAAATTTCAAAAGCAGTTCAATGCTTTGAAAGATAAATTAAAGTATTGTATAAATTAATGGTATATCTCAAGTATAAAATAAAAAGTATTTTTTTGCGAATATTATTTTTAATACTTAATCATATATTTTAAGAAAACAAGTTAACGTAATTTCATGAATGGATATGCTAAAATATTAATATCGTATAGTTATATAATATGATTATCATACATCTCAAACCAAAGACTAAATTATTCATTTTCAAATCTACATGAAATCTAATTTTTTTTTTCATTCTTTTGTTACATCAGTAACCAGACGTTGGCGATGGTTTTAGAAATATTTTTCTAGTCTCCTACTACAAAGAAGTAATGGGAAATGAAAATCATTCTACGTTATTCTAATTATTAAGCCAGGATCTTCTTTTTTATCAACGCTTTACCTACCAGAAACATTTTATGAATGATAATTTATAAAATATTACATATTTTACACCATTTCAATTATATTTAAATGTAGCTTACTAATTTTGAATGATAATTTATATGGGTTTTTGCTATCGTATCTATAACCTGATGTATAGAAATTGAAATGTTTTTTTTCTTCAATTTTATTAAATAAAATTATTTAATAATTTTATATTGAACAAGTTATAGCATAATATATTGGACTGTGTGGCCAATGGGTAGAATAATTGTCAAGACATGTTTTTAAATTGCAAATATTTATTGTACTCTATTACAAAAGTGGATAGTTTTTTTACTACTGTGAATATCTATATGCTTCATGTATATTGCGGATATGGTAAAAAAACCATTTGTACAGTATTTTTCGCAAATTATATTTGCAAATTGTTATTATTTCATAATACGATCGTGTTTTCCGTGTAGCCTATAATAATATTAAGTTCAATTAATCGATTTTTTTTATTCTTACCGCAAAACTAACTCATGTCATATTATTATTTTTTTATCGATAGTATTTATTAAAAGAAAACCAAAGCCTTGATCACTGTTCCCATCAAGGCAATTACAAGATTATGATTAGCCATAATTTTTAAATATTCACCTATTTTGTTTTTTTATCTAGATGTAAAGTACCGATAATGAATGAAAAATGTGCTTGGTTTGATTATATCTAACCGTCATATAACATTTTGTCACAATAGATTTTTTTAAATTTCGGAGATTTATTTGCTTTATACTTAAAATATTACCGATTTCTTTTTAATTTTTGCTAAGCGCATGATTTTTTTTTCAAAATTTTATGTAATTATTTTATATTGGGAATCTTTCTTCGGAGAAAATGCTTCGATAATTAAATATTATTGAAATTAACTTCATATTTTATGTTTAACTTTCAATGTTGAAATTCATTTTGGAAAGTTTAGCAATAATACTGTAATCAAAAGCTTGTTTAAATTTACAAGTGACTAATATTGTTGAAGAAAATTGTTTTATTTAACTAACTTCTAAGACTTAAATAACGTTTCAAGTGGATGGTATTTCATCTGGAAGATTCTGAATCGTCTTCAAACAAATTCCTTGCAAATATTGACGTTTAAATGTAATAAATCTACTCAAATTGATATATCAAAATTAAAAGTACCCACCCATCTGACGGCGTGGTGGCTGCTTCAACTTTTGGTTGTATAAAAATCAACAATAGGAAATTGTTTTGTTGTTTTATAGCGGCAGATAAAGCCCGGATATTTTCATTAGCTTGCTAAATTGTAGCAACATCGTCCGATTTCCCGTTTGCGGTGGAATATTTTATATCGAAATCCAATAAACTGTTTTTGATAGCTTCAAAATTTGAGTTTTAAATCTCTATATAAATTGTATTGTTTATTGACTGTTTCGTTAAAAAAAAATATTGAATTTTATATACAGTTTGCATTGTGGATAGCTTTTTTATAAAAATAATCTTAAACAATCATTAATTTTGTTTTAAAATATAACGTATTTTTTAGATTTTTCAAAGTATACGTAAGTAGTTAAAAAATATTTTTACGCAGTATTATTTTATTAGTTAATTAAGAGGTTTTGACTTTTTAGCTATTTAAGTTCATAATCAACCCACAGCTTTCCACTTTATTTCAAACTGAAGAATTAATTTTGCAATATTTACCGAATTAAAAACAGTATATTATGCTGGCATAATTATTGGTCACTTAAGTTGTTTACGCTTTGGCCTCTATGTCTTTGTTTAATTTTAGAATCCTAACAATCTAGAAAGACAAATGAATGTTTAATAATGTTTACTGAAAAAAACGTTATTATTTTCACATATATCTACTCACTTCATATTTACTTTAACATCTGAAAAAAAAGCTAGATGCAAAGACATCTTTGTTAGCATATTTTTATATCGCGAACGAACGTACAAATACTTATATAAGTACCTTAATATTTTTTTTCAACTACGGTGTTATACGTCTTAAATTTAATAATATATTATAATATACAATTATGAAGCTAGAAGCTATAAATTTCACCGGAAATATGCGCATTTGATAAATATTTGATCTGTGAATCTCTGACCGCTCAGTGTGACTTTGATTTGATAGTTGCCGATAAATTTTAATGCCGTCTCAGGGTGGTGATTTAATGACCTTCCAGAACTACGTCGTTAATCATGACCCACTCAAGGTAGCCCGCAGGGAATTCACCCTAAAGCTGCGAAACCTCTGAAATGGTGGCATTAGCGCGGTTTTATTATTTAGGTTAATTTAGACGTAGTAAGTGCACTGAATTAAGTTTATGCCTATTTAGGAACAAAGTTATCGGAGGTAGTTTAATATCAAAATCGTTACCACATTTTTTCCACGATATTTTTTTCTAAAATTATAACAATACGAATCATCATAATTTCAAGACTCTTCTTTTTATTATTGTCTTTTTTATGATTTAAAAAAAAAATTTCATCTATCTGCTCAATTCTTTGACTATAAATTCTTACATACATTTTAATTTTCAAAATATGCATATACTACAGCTACAGAATGATTTAAATGCATAATTAAAACCACCACCGCTGTCCACGCTTAACGATTGAAACATTATATCACACCTATTTTATCAAATAAGTTTCTTTTCCACTATCAATTTTATCTCATTATTTGTAATTTTCATTTCAATTAACCCTTATTCTTGTTAAATCAGATAATCATACACTTGAAATCATTTAGATAGCACATAGTAAAATACAGCCTTAATGTTTTGTGTCATACCATCCTTAGCATTGGTTTAATTCATGATATTTTGACACAACATTACATAATGAATCTATTGTGATAATATATATGTATGAAGATTTGATATTATATAAATTATATATGCAATGTCTATTCTGGGGCGGAAAGCTCAGTGTTCGTGATTCGGTGTCAACAGTTCCAAGTACAAATCTCACAATTGCTGGATTTATAATAAAGCTATAGCTAATTACCAAACCGCAGTGATTAATGAAAATTACTTGTAACTTTTCATCATTTTTATTATTGCAATATCTTCTTTTTCTCCACAAAGATGTAGGTATTTTTCATTTCAAACTTCGGCTACCTTGCACTTTTACTATCAATCGCCTCAATTTTTCGGGACTCATTCAAAAGAGAAAATAAGGCCGGAGAAAAAAGTATGAAAGTGTGTCTCTGTATAATTGTAATCAATTATAATATAAACATATGTATGGACATATATAATTATATTTAAAGTATAATTACGTAGTGAGATAATAAAAGTAATAAATGACATAAGTAATTTATTGTTTTGATTATTTTTTTTTATAAACCTGTAGGAATGTATTTTACCTTGACTATAAATAGTGAACAAACAATATAATAAATATTGAAAAATATCATACTCAAATGTATATATAATCGGATAGTATAATCATAGATATGATGATTACAAAAAATCAATATTACGTACGTATCTAAGCAATGATTACTGGTGAGATATAGCAAAAATGGTACAGAGCTATTCATTCCCTATATATTGTAATTTCAAAGGGCAATTTAGACATTATTAAACGTAATTCATTCAAATTTTATGTCTATAAATTTTAATATCGATTTATAAAAATGTCATACATACGTGAAATCATCGTATTTGGCACTTTATTGTGAATATAAGCCCTAGATTATTTTCTGAATAATATTTTTATAAATCCTACAGTGCGAATATTTATACTAGCAGCTTATTTGTAATGAATGGTCAGCAAACGGTTCAATCTATTGAGTATCTCGTTTACAACTTCAAAATTTACGAAAATACAACTAGATAGATCCAAATTCTGTAAAAAAAAATGATTTAAAAATCAGACGAAAAAAGGTGCAAAGTATGTAAAAAAAATTGGAAATAGCTAAAGAAATATCAATTGAAAAAACAGAGCTCTATTGGTAATGCATTTTTTTTCATAATATTAACTCGTGTTTATAATATTTGTATTTATTTTTTTATAAAACATCTTTATTGAAAAGTAAACTAAAAACAAGTCACTTACAACATCCATTCTACATTATTTCTGCAAAAAATAGGATTTTTATAACTTATTCAGTTGGTTTATTTATATGCATTTTTACATGATAACGTGATAATTATAAGGAAACGGTCCATATACAAACTGTTTGAGGCAAAATAATAGATTATTATTTTTTAATATTTTCACTGTGGCCAAATATATTTTTAATCCAATCCCATTTTCCTTTTAAACGAATCAATAAAAAATATTCTTGTACTTTTAAACGATTTCACTAATAGATAAGTTAGCAGCTAATGATATTTCTTACTAATTGCTACCCTCGGTTTTTTAATCACATTTATGATTTGCAAAAAAATATATAAACTGATAAATTGGGAAAGTCCTCTACCGTAATATCATTATAATGTTAGTAGTGTATAAAAAAATAGTTAACTTTGTATATCGCTTTGTTGCGACACCTGTATATAAAAAAGCTAAACGATATTATACCCTAATTGGCGATACTTTTAGCTTAGTCATTGTGATTTTCGGTTTATTTTTGAAGGTTTATTACAACATATAAGTAAGCCTACTATATGTTATTTTCTTATACAATATTGTGTCATGGTCGTATCGTTTTTTTCTATTGAAAAAAATGAACATTTTCTCCTACAAAAAAATAAATAAACAAAAAAATTTGTAACATAAAAACAAATGAAAGGAATGTGTTTCTTTTTGGTATTAAGTCTTATTATAAAACGTACTCGTATATTACGTAACATTGCGGATGTTAAATAATTTAAGCTTCTATAACTTTTCAAATAACTAAACTAATAACGTAATTTTCAGAACATTACGTTAATATATTTTTTCAATGTAAAACTGAAAAAAATAGATCGACTATTTTTTTGTTTCTAAAGTACGTTAAAAATTGTTATTATTAGACTAAAATGACTCGAACATGTACGTAAAACAAACTGTAATACTTTTAGTTGAAAATAAAAACGGTCTGATTTATTATGACTTTATCGAAATAATTTAATGCGTAGTATTGTGTGTTAAATCAATTAAATTTATATCTGTGAATACAAGCCAAAACCACTCTTGATTTTTGTTAAATCTAAAAATGCAGGGCTGAATGTCCATTGGGTTGAGCAGTTATCCGACAAGCAATTCTCACATCGCAAAGATGCATGTTCTTCACTTTTGGAGCGGATATCTTCATATGCGTAGATATGTTCCACTTTCGTATCCAATATGGTTAAAGAATAAATTTAAGCCGGGAATGATATTGGTATTACTCTAACTACTAATGGTAATGATAATTTTAGCAAAAAAATAGTTTATTATCTATTTAAATTGCCTTCATTTTAACCCTGGGAAAAAACTTCAATGAAATAGAAGCTATGCACAATATAGTTCATCGAATTACTAAAAAAAATACAGACGAGGTTTTCATCATGTGAAAATATTATTTTGCGACTTAATGCTTTAAATACTTAAAACCATGAGGACTGAAATTTTTTTTATTTAATTAATACTCTTTCAATTCATAAGGAAGCTTTTTTAATAAGCTTAAGTTTTGTAAGCCCAGTAAGTATAAAACTTTTTAGTTGGGTAATAGAAAATATTAAAATATTTGTGTTTGAAAATGGATTCATCACGATTTTAATATCAGTGAACAAAAAAGGTGAAACTTGCAGCTTTATCTCCACATTAAACATATAATATATAAATAAAATAAACGCAAAATCACTCCTTAATGGCTTGGCATATTCATTTTTGATACATGACGTATAATTGTAGAGATAAGTAACCATTATCCACTTAATGATAAACACTTTGCAAACTTTTTCGTTCTTTTCGTCTGCTTCGCCACGAACTTAATAAAAGATTCCATTAATGTTTACGTCAATCATGGCAGTTCTTTGACAGATTTGTATATCTTTTATGGCAGTGAATGATTCCATAAACCGAGTTTTTTTTATATATATAATAAAAGTGTGGGAATACAAAATTTCACAATATTGGATAATAGACCAAAAAAATAAGAGATATACAAAATAATTATATCAACCTTCCATTATTATTCATGGTTTATGCAGAATGTAGTTTTAGGTTGATTTGCTTAACAACCCTTAGTAAGTTTGCGTGTTTTGAATGCTAAGTAATTAATCAACAAAGCAAATTATAATGGCAAACATAGTCCAAGGACCATTTTGATAATTCAATGTCATTGTCAGTTACTAGTGCTAATGGGTAATTAAAAAAACAACGTCGTCGTACCGAAACTATTACGTATTATCACATTATTAATCTCAAAACAATTACATGTAAAGTGATATTAACTCTTACCTCATTGTGCCAAAAGCCACGAAGCTGGAATTCAAGTGTCCTGTTAAAATATTACGATTTAAACTCGAATTATACACAACATGTTAAATCTATTATTTTAACTGGCAATAAAAATCATTTTATTATGTATTTAAATTCAAATAATATAAAACAATTGCAATAAATAAATGAACAATGCTGGTAATAGAGAACTTACATTTAAAGCCAAATATCATTCATACACTGAGTCACTGCGTGTAATTAAATGCTCTTTTTATTTCTCTCTGGGACGTAATTAAACAATTAAAATGAGCAACCGATGGTGCCTAACATACACACTAACACCAAATAATACACACACGTACATGACGGTCGTAGTTTTATACAAAATAGTTATTTCTGTTGACATCGATCATTTTTTTTTCTCAATAAGATTATTAAAACTGTAGGTATTTTCATAAGTAATACATAACATATGACCTTGCAGTCAGTATATTTGAAGAAATAATATGGTTTGTATCGGTCACTGACTATCTATCACAAAAATGGAAGTGCTAATAACGTCACAAGTATAGGATAATCATTTATTTTCAACATTCCAGGCTAAATACTCACCTAAAATTTTACTTTAAATGATTTTGATAAAAACAAGTCTTATCTACCCACTACCATTTAGTACTTATATTATCTGTCTTATTATCTAACCAATACATACTTATAATCGTATAAGTTTTAAATACATCACCCGTAAAACTTTAACAATGCACAATAGCTTAGTGTACAAATTCAACCAAAATCTTCAAGTACTAAACTTGTATTTGGTGAAATATTCATTTTTTTTCAAATTGAAGAGAATAATTTATTACGGCTTTGATTCAAATTCATTTTTAATGCCTTGCTGTTACAGGTTGTACTTAAACTTCTATTGTCTCTATCATTTTCAAGTACATCATCATTCTCAAGTTTCAATTTTCATTATTTCCATAATTTTCCTAAACTTTGGTAGCTGAAAATCTCAACTTTCTTCAGCTGAAGAAAGTTACAGTGGAATAATACAACAATATCGGTTTTACGGTTGCAAAATTCATAATAAGTTTTGTGATAATGAAGCTCTTGGGGAAATTTATGTTCAAGTACAGACGCGACACTCGTATTTAATCAAATAGATGAAATGACAATCCATTTTCCACTACATTATCGCATTTTATAATATATTACACTTAATTTTTTTTTTTTTTGAAAAAGTTTATTTAAAAAAATATTAATAGTTTTGAATAAAAGTGCTTGATATAATTTGTTTTGCAATAATTTTTTTCAATTTATACAATTTTTTCTTAGAATATTATATTTTCTTTACTCTTTTATTTTCTAGTCTAAATTTCATACACATATCATAAGACTCAACAATATTTTATGTTTAAATATTTCTTTTGTATTCTTTTAATTATTTGGTATAATTATTCATACATAAAAGTGACTCGATAATGATTAATTTTAAAATCAAAATCATATTAGGACCATTTTGTTTGCTTACACTCATGAGTATTATAGTCAAATTACAACAAATAAAAAAATTCACCACTTTAAAAAGAGTTTTAAAATACACATGAATATTTAAAGGTGCACTCAATTTAATATCATACTCAGAAAGAATGAATGCTGGTTGTTATACCTATAAAGAAAGTCAGAATGTTTTTTAACAATTTAATTTAACATTCTTGCTATTTTGGACTTATTTAAAAGTTTTTTTTTAAATTTAATCATATAAAGGCTTCAAACTTTATATTTCTAAATAAAAACTCTTCAAAAGTACTTGAGCTTCTTGGTTAAATATTATGCTGGCCGGTTTATATTATTAAATTCAAATTATAATTTGGGTTAAAATGCTCTCTATACGAAACTTATGCCAACAAGGGTAGGTAACGAAATTTCGTAAGTTATATTACCCTGAATCAAATTTGCAATCGTCCTATCTGACTGATAGCTCGTTACCGTGAGAGTTATTCCACCGTATGTATCCGTGTAAGTTGTATTAGTTTCGAGGGATGAAAACTGTCAAAGCTCATATTACTAACTTTCAGCTACTTGACTCCATGAAATTCTGTTGCTGTTTCGAAATACGAAGTTTAACTTAACAAACTTGCTTCAAGTCTGCATATTGACGGAATGTTTATACTTTGAGTAAACAAGCCCTTAAACTTAAAATACGATAAGCTTGTAAGTGTCTCTTATTACTTCAAATATTCATTATATTCAAATAAGCACAACTTTGCTACTTTTTATTTTTATATGTTATTATAATAAGAATACTTTTGTTATCATTGTATTTTGCAAAAAAAAAAAATTAAAATATGTCGTTTATCATGATAATAATGACTACCAATTTAATTTTAAAATGACTTAATGCAATGAAAGTTTTTAATTGTATTAATAAGAGTTTTAAACGAATGTCCATTCGCTAAGTATCTTTCTAACTATATAAATTTACGTAACAATAATATACAGTATGTACAAATTATAGTATTTAAACTTTTTGTCCTTTGTCACCGCATATAAAATCCAATTTGAAAACTACTGCTTGAAAGTAATCTAAGTATTATTTTAATCGTTAATACCAACTGGTGATACATAATGGAAGTTAATATAACATAACTTTATCTGTAGCTACATTAAAAAATATCAGGTTCTGAGAAATATTTATTCTTTACAAGGTATGGATGGCCCTTGAATTTAAAATTAAATTATCATTAATATCTTCCTATAGAGATCTTTAAGCAAAGAGATTATAATTTATGGCACTTATTTAATAAATTATTACCAGTCAATTTATAATTATAGTCAATTATAACATCTTTCAATAGTCATATTGCCCGGCCATGGTTTGCCGAATATGCACTTGAGTCTCCTGCTCGAACGCATTCAA
>JAGVSQ010011625.1:0-12131 GCA_022683975.1 Rhyacophila evoluta | reverse complement strand
GAAGTAATATACAAGAAGGTCCATGCCGGTCAATGCATATAGAAAATCCACAGCACGGGTGTCCGCTAGCGCTGTATAACAACACTAAAATAGGTTTTCCTTGCCGGTCACCGGTGACCCCCATGGCGATCAACGTATTAACAATAAAATATCAATGGAAATATATTAAATGAGTAAGATTTTAGTATGACACTTACAGATCGAGAAATCTCATCTGGTATCCGATGACAGAGCCTGGTCGACACATTCTAAGCCAACCAATAGCAGTCCGTCCAACAAAATTGCTGTAGTGCTTCATTATGTAGCAGGCGATCAGTGTTCCAGTTCTACCCAGGCCAGCTAAAGCAAAATATCCCCTATTATTACACATTCATATTACATATTACAAAACAGAATTCTTTTAAAAATAAATATTCCACATGAAATTTACGGCTTTAAATAATATATAAATTGATATGTTTGCTTCGAAATAAGTACAACTTGATATGCATCCTGTTTGGATGTGAAAAATTTTGTTTGGTGTACAACCTTGCTGTCAAAAACTTTGCAGAGAAGTACGCAATAGCAAAGATCTTTTGACAAATATTTGGTAAAAGTCAATTCTAATAATCTTCGACCAGAAAGAAAATAAATGTATATATTTTAGTATTAAGCAGCGTTTAAATTATTTTAAAAAACCCATCATTGTAGAACATGCCAATAAAATAGGATATTTTCATGCGATTTTCACTTCATTTCTTATTGGAAAAAATCATTTGGTAAAAGTTTGAGGATCTGGAACGGATTAAGGACGTATACTGAGGTACCACCAGTAGTGTGGTCCTAAATAAAAAGTAACAGGTTGGTGCCTAATTTTAACCTCCCCCACTTGTTTTGACATATTAAAGAAAACATTGAAACACGTTAATAGTTTGAATAATTAAAAAAAATATTTCCAAAAAAGAATTAAACATATTGTGAGTCGTTAAAATTACATTTTTTTCATAAAAACTCTATTCTATTTAATACTGCATGTTTGCCACTTGCGTGTTTGTGTATCAAAAACAGATCGATGTCTCAACCATTTATGTATACGAAGTATCGGTTTCCTATTCTCAATCGGTGGACCATTTCCACTTTTTATCCATAGATGTTTTTTTTTCTTACATATTTTCATTTGAAGGCCAGGAAGATTAGATTTTTTTGAAAATGCTCTGGTCCTATATATTTTTTGTATTCTTGAAATACTATTCGTCTGCTATAAGATATTTGATGAAAGTAAACAATTTTATGTGCAATATTGAAATCCAAAATATTTGTTAAATGCATCTGAATAGTAATACACATATCAAAATGAGTAGTAGAACAGCACGCCCTAGTTGAAAAAGAAGTGCAAGGCGCGCCCCGACTCGGAAAAAAAAGTACCAGGCCGGTGTCCTGGCCCGACTACACCACTGGGTACCTCTGTACGTTATACTACATGTATTGTCATCAGAATTTATCGGAATCGAATTTTGAATACAGGACAGATAAAGCAAAAGGTTAATTTATCTCTCTGAATCTAAAATTTGATTATACCTTTGCAATGAACTGCCACTCCCCCTTTTGCTTCTTCACAGATTTGAATAAATTTATCAACGATAGCATTAGATGGAGCTGAGCCATCCACAAAGAAAAGATCAAAGTGCTCAAAGCCATAGTCTGTAAATTGTTTAGCACTGTATGACTTCTTATTTAACCTGTGAATGAAACAATTAAATTATTATTAAGAATTAGTTATTATTTACTCGGTGACTGCGTCAGCAGTCTTATGAATAGCTCAATGCTGAAAGTAGCAGATTCAAGTCCCATAGAAGTATACAAATCAATAGTTTTCGCATTGTATTTAACAACTGCTAATGACACGTATTATACATAGTCATATTTGAGTCACACACATAACGCATACTCATTTTAGATTCGTTTTATATTTTTTGTAGTGTGTTTTCAAATTCACTACATAATCTTTAGCATAATATGATAAAACATTTCGTCAGTTTCAGTTGAATTTAAAAAATTTGGGCATGCTAATATTATGCTTTTTACTTCCTAGTCCAAGTTTTAAATACGGAAAACGGACAACCAATTAGTCTTTTCATTCCGTTTTGCTAATATCCTAGATTCAAGGACATAGGCGAGCAATAGCTTTATAATCATGATTATAGCATAGTCTTAGTTTTGCTGAAGAGGTTGGACTTATATATATCAGGGGAACAAGGTAGTATCAACTTGCTAACATAATTCTATTAATTTATTTATTAAGTGATCCTGTTGTATACATTCACAAAATAAGCATGGTAAATGAAGCTATGAACAATGTCAAACTTGTATATATGAATGTCTAGTTCATTGTTTGCTCCAAGTTTTTCGACCATCCCTGTTAGGATATATTTTTTTCTTTTAACTATCTATAAAAATAAATCAATGGGACCTCTACCTAACAATAGTGGTGACATTGTTTTCCTTAAAATATTGGTGGTAATGTTCGGGAGCGTGGAGAGGGTAACCATCTTTAATTTGACTGTGTGCATGTGGTCCGGAAAATGCCAGCATTTTTCCAGGAAGAATCCAATTCAAATCACCATTAACAACTTTCTGTAATCAAGTCAAACTCATATATATCAATAGATGTAACTTTATTAGATCTTCCTTGTATATATATGGAAATGTACATATCATAATTTATACTAAAGATAATTGAATCTAAAACCCTTGTTAAAAGTTAACTTCTAGAATTCATTAATCAAAAATCTGCACAAGCATTATAGAGAAATAAGAAAGTTTTGAAAGAAGAAACATTTGTATGTTCAAAAAAGTTGATGTTAAAAGTTTTGTTTAAAAAGGTCTTTGCCATAATGTGCATACTTACCCCAGACATCTAAATCAAAACACGATATTATCATTCTATGCAATGGCAAGCACACTTAATAGTGTTAAAATTATGAAATAAATTAAGACCAACCTCATAATACTGGTATTCCTTATAATTGAAGCGTTCAAAGTTGAAAAAACCCGCTTCATGAGCAATATGTAGTGCTGTTAGGACATCGAGCAAGATAAGAATGTACAATCCCGGATCAGCTGATGCATCGAGGAATTGTCTAAATAAAATGGAGGTTTTCCCATTATTTCTATCGAATCCGTCCAACATTTCATGTGTTTCTAGCGGGGTTTTCTTCAAATAGATTATCTAAAAATATAAATTAGATATATTTTATCCAGAAATTTCAATGATAATTATAAATTGTCTAAAGTTTGCGTTTTTGAGGAAGGAGGTTTTGAAGTAAAAATTTGGGATGCAGAAGGTTCCAGGTTTATTGGTAAAAAAAAACATGTTTATCTGAATCTAGAACATACTATTGCAATTTGATTCATTTTTCTTTGATGCAGAAATCTGTATGATTTGTGGTTTACTTTTTCACTAAAATTTATTTTGAGCTATTAATTCTTTTCAATGAGTAATAATGAGAAAAAAAATAGAAAAAACATTACAAGCAACTGTGCTGTCTCAGATACATTCTCTCAGTCACGAAGCCATGACATTTGCCAGATTTTTGGTTTGTGAGATAATAATAATTGAATTGATTTATTCGCATTATTAATCAGATGAATAGCAATTTTTACCTACATGAATGATTATAATGTTTAATATTATATTTGCCCATGCGCAAAACAGTATAGGTGTAAATAAAATTGGGGATAAAAATATGTGTATAACAATATGATTTGTTTTTTATTACAGAAGTATTAAAAGTAAATCTATCAAATTGCTCACCGCATAACCCCCAATTAGGTAAGCCGCATTCAATTTTAGATGAGCATTATTACTAGAATAGAAGATCACTTTCTTAGATTTGGCCTTTGCTAATTTGGCATTCAGTTTCTTGCAGAATAAGTACAGGTGACAGATGTGGTACGGTCCGAAATCTTTATAGAAACCTTCATAGATTATTTCATCTTCTATGTGGAAGAACTTGCTATTCTTGGTGGACTTGGGACGGTTCGCCAATACGGCAAAGTATAATTTATCTGGAAATTAATAATAAATAATCAAAATGAACAGATACAAGATATAAAATTCTCTAAACAATACATTTACCCATAAAGGAGTACAAATATAGTATAATAACATTATTTGTGTCAAAAGAAGTACAGACACAATTCTGTGTCCAACCGTATGCGGTGAAAATTAGTATTTATTGTTAAAATATAAATTTTTTCATTATAAATCCGATACTTCTCAAGACATTTTCGAAAAAATTAGGATATCATCATATATATCAATCGACATGTATCAAAATGAAATGCATTGCGAAAAAACTCACTTTTCAAAGAGTTAGTATTTTAAATATCTTATGCAAACCTTTAATGACTTCGACTGATGATATGATATCTGCTTCATCATCATGAGAATCCATGTTTAAATTCCCAGCTTCAACAGGTTTCGATTAAAAATCACAACCAAACTGGCATCTCATGTAGTTTACTAAACTGAAAAAAGGAGCTTCAATATTATTACAATATGCAGTATCTATGTATCCTGGTTTTGAAAACTAAGATTTTCTGTCAGGCATATAACTATATTAAATTATAATTCTATAGGATAATACAATTTGTGGATAGTCATCAACAAAACTAATTAGATTATAATAAATTAGTATGATTCCCCTCAATCAATTGTGAAATGGAATATTATCTAAAAATCATAGACATAAGAAATGTGAGTACAGAAGGAATAGCTTTTTTATAAGCTTTTATTTATGTATTTTTTTCTTCAAATCTAAAATGTAAAATATATCAACTACATTATTTGCGATATTTTTTTAAAATGACAGGTGAAAATGTAATAAATATTATTGGGCAAATGAATATTTTCTAATGAGATATCCACATTGCCAAATTTAATACCAAAACATCGGGATTCAATTCACCAACTTCAGCGAAGTGTAATTAATAAAAAATAATGATTAGATGAAAGTAAATTTGGAGAAAATATTTTAGTTAAATTGAATCTATTGATCAATAGATAGAATGAAACTTCCACTCTCTCTGCACAATTCAAAACAATGTTTAAAAATCTATGAGGCATTACTTTTTTTTTTGATGCAGAAAATATTCATTTTTTGGATGAATGGAAAATCCAAGTTTGAATTTAGTGTCAACTAATCAAGTAAACACCTGTCACTGAGCACAAGAAAAACAATTAAGAATATTTATAAATTGTTATTGACAAGTCAGGAAGTATAGTTATTTATTATTTCAAATCACATCAGTTTGTTTTTTGCTAAAAACTAATGCATTATAATTTAACTATGATATATTACTTTTTATTTAATGCAATTTAACTATTATATGCAGTACGATTGTTCACTGACTGAGCACACCCATACATACGATTTAATGCAACTTAAAATTATATTAAAATAGATTAATATAATTTTCAATACACTTTAGGAAGTGTGTGGGAGAGACATGACACAGAATCCCACATAATAAAAATATTAAGTTGCCATTTAATATGACAAGAAGCTATGGATTAGGAAGAGGTTTGTTTCATTTATGAATAATACATACTGAAGAGATTTTCCGCGAACAGGAATAATGAAGCACTAATACCTGCAGCAAAATTTAAATAACATTGGTAACGGGAAGCATAAAATTTACCGCCGAATATGTTTACGTCTTTTTATGACACAAATAAACAAAATTGTATCTTCACTTGCAGGCCAAGATAATATTACAGTTCGATTGTTGTAACGCTAGCATAATTCAATTAATAGAAGTCACAGGGCGTGGGAGACATCGGATGGACGTGGGTTGTATTATTAGTAAGTTGTAAAACCAAGGCAAAGTTAGCCAGTTACGGCAATTAATGCGCGCGCGACGAACACCTTCAGATTATGAATACCTATCTTCATTGTCTTCCCTTTTCCCAGTCTATTTTTAAAACACAAGATTATTATTAAACGCATAAACTTGAATGTAAACTTTATGATAACGAGACCATTCAAGTAGTACAAAAAAAATCAATTTATGTAGACCAGAAATGTAAATAAATGGCAGAACTTACGATTATTCTCGCTAAGATGACGTTAATTGCCACAGATTAGTTTCGTTATTCGTACGATTCAAATTTTGACAAGCTAGTGTAGCGCTCTGTTGACAGTTCTATGGAACTTCAAGCATGAGCTAGAGAAATATTGCCACCTTGTATATCAAAATGTTTCCCCACCAAATCCAATAAAACACCAAGAATTTAATTCATAATTTATTCTCGAATCTATGCAATAGAAGATATCCATAATTTAAAACGGTTTTGTATATTTTGTTCAATCCATTTTTATCTCTTTGAACAACAAGCTTTGCACATCTGATTGTTTAAAATTCTAAGCAGCAATATGATTTGATTGCGCAACATCCAATATTAAAGCAGTTTAGGATCGTGTGGTAGATTTTCTCAATATGATACAAGTTTTTGAAAATCCGCCCCTTAAATAATATAGACTAATATAGAAAAGCTTGCGTAAACATTTTAAATTATTTAATGGTTCAAAATGTATTTTGATTTCGTTGCTCATGCCGCCTCTGCACGGCTCTGAAGTATGTGCCATTACCAATCCTATAACCATTAGACATTTTTTTAAATTCTATTATCGTTATGTGCTAACTTTTAACTAAGAAAAGTTTTATAAAGGACTTAAGAGAATTATTGGTTTGACACTAATTTATGATCATAAAAATTGTTTGACCAATACTTTTATTTGTAAATTATTTTTCAAATAACTCATATAACTTGATATTCAAAAGTACAGAAAATATTATTCAAAAGGGATAATAAATTCCTTTTTTATATCCATTGCTATTTTCGTGTGTCTATAAAAAAATGAGTGATCGCCATTTAAAAAAGTATGTTATCGGAGGTATATTTTACATTATTTTCGCGGGTTCAATACCCGCATGCTGCCGGTGAACTTGAATTTATCAATATTACAGTCGATTTCCGACAATTTGGTAAAACAGTAGCATTTTATCGATATACAGAATTTGTAATAGAACTGATTAATGTTTGATTTTTTATTTATGTGGTTAACGTATAAATTTGAGTAAAATGTTTTGACACAACGAATATTGCTTGCAAATCCACAAAAAATCTAAACTGCAGGTAGTTGCTATATTTCAATGTAGCCGATAATCGCGATAAAAACACGTTATATGCAAAACTTTGACCCGTCTATAATTTTTTAAAAAGTAAGGAATGCTCCTGACTGAATATGTTCAATTGCGATAATCTACTCGTCTCAACGTTTTATCTAGTCGGAGAGGTCAAGTCGGACCGATTATTTTTTCTCAGTCGCGATCAGAAACTCGTAGTAAGTGGTTAGTTATCTTACTTCCAAAGTAAACAGTCTTCTCGGGAGATTAAATAGTTTTGATTAATTACAAAATACTTGATAGAAACATGGGTGATTCAGCGCGTGCCGATAGTTTGATGGAGCACATTTTAATAAATTATCGATGGATTTTTGTAATCACTTTTCTTCTCCCGCTGTCATTTTTGTATCAGATTTGGGACTATGTGAGGAATTACGTTATCTTCTGGATAAACAGTGCCCCTAAACAGCATGACAGCAAGGTTGGGAAAGTGCAGAAACAGGTAGGGATAAAACAGAAACGTGTAGTTGTATGTTGTCAATGCCCTTTAAAATAGTACCTATCCAAATTAAGTACACTTATATTACAATTGAATAAAAATGCACATAGCTTCTATTTTTTCCATTTAAGATATGGATTAGATTAACGTAGATTTAATTTTATTTCAACGTATGAACTATTGGCATCTCGCGTGCCTGTGAAAATCTCCAACTTCCTGAGTATTACAACCTGTCGGAAATATTATATTACATACAATCATAGGTTTGTGTACAAAATCTCTTAAAGCAAGCTCGCTTAAAACTGGTAATGTATCTATTATACGAACCCCGTAATTTAAATAGACGTGTGTTTCTTTATGGTAGACCGAATTGTACACATTTCTAGATGGTTGTTAATAAAATATCTATTAATTATCATTTATTGAAATAAAACACCTTTATCACTATATTATCCTTCCTCAAGATTTACTCATAATAGCATATACTTTATATATATATATTTTGTTATTGTTACAACATTATTGTCAAATTTGTTTGGAAAAAATAATTTGTCTACAATAACTTGAATTCTAATGAATCGATTGAATGGCTTACAACAAGTCTTCGTAAAAATCTGCTGAGACATCTTCACATTATTCCCATTATTATAATATTAAACATTTATGAAACTTTATTGTGCATTGGTCAACATTAAATTCATTGGAGTAGTTTTTTCGCACAGTATACCAAATAATGTTTAGCCTTTCAACCACTTAATACAAAATATGTAGGCAATGACTCGAAACAATATTTTGAAAATTTTTAAACCTAGATTTTATGAATATATATGATCGTCTGTTATGTCTTGCATAACTTCTTTTTCGCGATAATAACATAACGTACACGTACCTACTCATATGTAATAATAAATATTCGTACTGCCACACATGCGGTGTTGACAGTATCTACCTAACTCATGAATGATATTAATGAGTGTAAATAATTATAAGTGTATAATTAAACATCTAATCATTCTAGTCCTTCATTTTGTATTTAATTTCAAAATCATGATATTATATCGCAAAAAAAAAAATAAACGAAAATAATACTTTTGATCCAATATTACGAAAATTAATTGAATTAAATATACCTACACAATGCTTCGAATTTCAAAAAATCTATATATAAAACCACAAAAAATATCTACACTAGACATTAGTGGGTGTGGGGTTTGGTTACATGTAGGAAACGTTTGTTCCTGTTTGTGTGTCGCTTTGTAGGTGTTTTCTTTGGTGTGCTGTCCCTAGACGCCTAGACAAGCCAACTATGATAGATTTAGTATCTTGATGTTCGTTCACGTCTTCTCTTCTGATCGGTTGAATAAGAGACTGGTTAAATAGGTTTATTCTATTTTTCAAATGTAGTCTGCGCTCCCCCATTTAATCTGTGAAATAGTGTCGTGGCTACCGTGAAGGGGTGGTGGGGGGAAAAAAAAAGGGTAACATGGAAGGCTTGACACAATATCACTACACGGGACCGAAAAAAAACGATAAACTGTAATCTTGTCAAGAACGCTACATCGTTTCTAGATTGAAAACAAATTTCGCTAGAAACAAGGGGCGCAGCGATTATCTACTCCAGGGCATTGAATATCTAGCTACGCTACTGGAAAGAAGGTTCGCTGTATGCCATTGTCCAACACGGTTCCAAAGACCGTTCTCAAAATATTAATTTCCAATATATCCAGCTTCGTTTTACTTTTACAAGCTGGATCTAAATTGTGGGCAAACTACACTAGTATTTATTTTAATGTGGTTATATTTTACAAAATGCCTGGCTAATGTCCTTATGAGAAGAGACGCGTTATCTCAGATTAATGTATAAATTCACAATTTACACGTCATATTATGTATCTTGATATGATCATTACAGCTTTAACAATTATACTATAGATAAGACCGGGTAACTAAATTATTATTAAATAAATAATAAATTATTAAAAAAATATTGGGATAACGATAAAATTTATTCTTGGAAATTATTCGAGATAAATATTATTTATACCCACCTGGTACAAGCGGTCTTAAAATCTACGTGAACTTTGGATTTTTTTATCGATTTAGCATTTTAATGTTACACCTTCATTTTTACTTTTGAATATTTAAGTGTAAGTTTATGTTAGTAATTGCTGTATAATTATTAAATGTTTGGGATGTTAAAGTATATTAAAAACTTCAAACGACATGATAAATATGATGTAGACCCATACTCCAAAATGTATGATTGTTAAAACGATTACACATATAAATTTACTTTTAAAATTTAATAAACTGAGTAATTGTGTTAATAAACTATTTAGAATTGACTCCCAAGGTTGGATATGATTTATTTAAAATTTCTCTATATTTCATTCACATTTCGGTAGTAGCCACAGCAGATAACATCAGCATGCTAATAGGTTTTTTCATAAAAAAATGAACGAAACCCGCATCCCGCTAATCTAGACACTTCTGAAAATGTCATATATTAATAAAGTACTTGTTCACGGCTTAGATAATCTAATGCACAATTTATAATTACGTCTTCGCTCCAACAAAACATATTTGCTAAATGTTTTAGAAACAGAATAATGTAGCAATGAGACGATTTCACCGGCTCGGATGATTTTGAATAAAAGCTTATAAAAATGGGCGCGTTGAGTAGAGATTAATAAAGTGCAATGTAACTCATCATGTATACATGAATAGGTTAATAGCTTCCATTATTATGGCTATATCAGAAGAACTGGAGAAAGAAATTCTCAAAAATCAAAGAGAATGTGGGTAAGGGAGTGGATCAACAGATATATGTACCGAGAGCTACAAATGATTTTGTAAAGGAATTAGTAGTAAACGATCCCAAATAGTATATTAAGGTTTGTTTGAATTTTCCGAACAAAAGTGAAATCACAATTTCAACGAACTGTTACAGCCAGGTTTTTTTGTTTTTACAGAGTGAAAGTTTAGCATTCTAAAGACACACATGACATTAAAGTCACTCAGATAAATTTCAAAGTAATATCTTCATTCCAATGAAACGATATTTTCACGCAAAAATCAAAAGCATATGACTCCAGATAGGGCTCAGATTTTTTCGCCCCTTGTTTGGTATTCAGTAGGAGATGACCGGTACTCCCTTGACAAATTAAAATCAATTCTAATTTGTGCACTAGCTGGTTTTACTAAATTATTCGACAAGCTTTGACTGTTGATTCAAGTTTTGGTAAAAAATTACGTCTGCTCAAATTATACGCACATGTACGGTAAAATGAAAATAAATTAAAACAATGAAAATTTTCGTTTCAATTTGCCACGGTATCGGCCATTTTTATGTAGGAATGTGCTAATGGTGTCTACTTACTGGGCTACTAGTCTAATCTGTAGGACGCATTATATTAATAAAAACCCATTGGTGAAGTATGTCGCATGCCAACGCCACAACCGCTGTGTCTAAGCTAAGCGAACCTCGCTATTTTTATAATAAATACCATATTTCTAAGACCCATACGAATTATATTATTGTTAATACACTGCATTGTTAGCATATTTGCTAAAAGAGAGAGTAGCAAACACTCAAATGCTTAAAAGTCAAATTGAAACAATGCCGTCACTGAGCAAATACATAATGAGAAATACATCTCATGCTAACCCGATTCAATTGCCCTAACTATTTTATTACGATTATGCATATCCCTGCCTAAGCATATCAGAGAATCGATCAACCAATAAGATAATATACTGAAATAACCTGTGTTGAGTGCATGAGTGGTAATTCATATTACAAGATTGATATCTAAGGTTTCTAATTAGACTGACGGCAAAATGTTCAATACAAACGTAGTGAAAAATATATTAAAGTATTATTGCATGTTATTATTCTCTTTATCATAATATGACACCCGTGTATATTATGATTTCTTCAACATTACTCCATCGATCTTGCTAATTAAATTGATCATCATTGTTTTAGCATAATTTGTGAATACCGCTTCCAAATGTCTTAATACGGATCTGAATTGGTATTGGATAAATCCGTATCGGATACTTTTTAGGTAATTATTTATAATTTGTTTTCCATTTGAATACTAGGTTTCGGCATGGAGAAAAAGTGGCATGAAGGTCCCAATGTGCACCGGACGTCCAGGATGGCAGACCATGAGTTTTCGCCGACCTCTTTACAAGGACACTCACTTCAAGGTCAACATAGATTTGGTTGATGTCTTGCAAGTTGATAGCGACAAGATGGTGAGTAACTATAAAACAGTTCTTCCCAAAGTTTTTCATGTCATGGCCAACGTTCCCTCTAAGGTGTGCGGATGTGCGGCCCTACATCTGTTAAAAATTTCCCGCACACATGTCTTGATACCCCGCACACATTTCAAAGAAAGGAACTTGTAACCATATTTTTGTGTTGTGTAATAATCTATTTTATTTGATATTTTAT
>JAGVSQ010011624.1:0-12132 GCA_022683975.1 Rhyacophila evoluta | reverse complement strand
TTAATTTCTGTGTTAGTGTGAGCATTTCAATGTGTGCGCAGATGTCTTGTGAGCACTTGTCATGTGTGCAGTTGTCTGGTTACCACAAATAACCATTCGTAATGAGCCAAACAAGAAATTTGCGACACTAGTATAAAAAAAAATAGTGGATACATACTTACTAACAGCGCATGACATCACAATGAAAGTGACGACATTCAATTTAGTTCTGAGCGGCGGTAGAGGAGAATTTGTCGCCCGTTCTTCTTCCCTCCAGTGGAGCAATAGTTTAGGCCAGCCGCGTGCGATAAACCGTAACAAAATGGCAGCAACTACTGCATTACCGTAAAATACAGCTCCCGCTGTTTCATTGGCGAATCCACCTTAGAACAGTGAATTTCAAGCAATTTTGCTCAGCAATATAATAAATACTCGTTAATAAAAAATATTCTAGGCAAAAATCCATTGATACAAAATATTTCTAAAGGCCTCAATATTGTTTATTCAAATTTTAAGTGTGCACGGCATCAAAAAAGTAATCTCGCTTAATCTATGTTTACCCTTGATTGTGCGGCTCCTGTTGGTTATTCTTTGTGTTTTTTTGGTTGGCTTACACCTTCTCGGAGAATTCGTCTCTTTTTCCAACACGTAATTGGTCAATTATTGGGGGTTCAACAGTTTCATATCAATTTTAATAAGCAGTAAATTAAGTATTCAATAAAATATGTAAAAAGAAATTACTAAATATTATGTTTACCTGTTTCAGCAGCCTTCACTTTAGAAAACATTCGTGCAGCATGTATTAAGGACATAAATACAATCCACAGCGATGGCAATGCACTAGCCGCTGATGCGAGAGCTAAAAGGCCCCATGGTTTGAATATGAGTCGCGAGGGTGGACCGCTTAGTCTTGAAACAGGAAATAAGCCGAGTACGCGAGCCACCGCCAGCGAAACACTCATCGATTCATGGAATGACTCATGAAACACCAACTGCAAAGTCGTTATCGCTTATCATGATTTTAATTTAAATTAAAACCATTAACTACAGTGGTATTATATTCTGGACGAAAGTAAACATTCTAAGAAAGCGCGAGACCTAAAAAATAAGAAACTGTAGGGGGCGCAACAATTTAACTTACTCCAGGGCGCTAAGCTCCAGTAGCTACACCACTGATTCGATTCCCACATCTGCCAGATTTTTAAAGATTCAAAAATGCATGAATGAACGCACATTACACATTTGTCTGACAACCAATTCTCATAAAAAATAATATGTCGACATCTTCACATTGTGTAGATCTGCATGCTTCACTTTTGGAGCGAACGTGGTAAAAAATAACATAATGTATTTTTAAAAACTCTAACCACTGAAAAGTTATAATATTAGTAACCCACTGACAAATACAATTAAGCTAGAACAGATGAAGACACTGAATGAAGACGTTTTAGCATATCTTATTTTAGTGCCTCATGTGTAACTTCAAAAAACATTCGTAATAATTTTATTAGTAAAAACATAACTAGAAAATTCGTATATGCCTATTGCTCTAAATCAGTGCTCCGCGGTCGAATTCTCTGTATTCTACAATATAAGAAAAACGTGAGGAATAGCGCCTATATGGCGACATTTTTTACTTATGGTGTGCCGGGGCATTTTGGTAAAAACGTCAATTGTGCCGTAAAAGATAAAAGGTTATGGAGCACTGCTCTAAATCACGCTGTTACAAAAATATAAAGAAATGTTTCCCAAGATAGCACAGAAATACACGATATTGCTAATGATAGCTAGCATTAAATATTACTTTACTAATGTTATTATTACTGTATAAGAAAAAAGGTAAAGTAGGGAATAGATAATATTACTGTTGGCCATACTAATCAGGACTGCCAAGTTAGATATGACAATACAATATATTCCTTTGGCGTTGTTATAATTTGGCACGAGTTGAATTTATGATGATTCGTGCCTGACAGTTTCTAAACGTCAAAAGATTAACAATTTTAAAAATTGAGTACACAGATAATGGCTCACAACGATGTGGACGACGTTGGCGATCAATTTGATGAGCTGAATTTTTTGTACATACATAATTTGATAAGTAGATGTAACAATTTATTGTAGTCTGTATATGTTTAAACGATCATCATCTCCGGTTTCGCTATATAATTTATCCGAATAATGGCATTCTTTGACAAAATACTTCTGGAATTCTATGAAGAATATTTTTTTTGTTTCAGAAACATAAGTTCCGATTTCAAAAACTTCGAAACTCTTGGTAGTTTTCTAGATGTATCTGAGAGTGACGAATCTGATAGTTGCGAGAGCGTGTCATCTTTAAGCGATAAGTTCGAGAAAATAAAATATAGCGACAAGGCTTTCGATTTACTTTGGCCAACATTTAGCCCCATAGGAAATGACGACCTTATTCGTAAAAGGATTGTCAAGAAGGGGAACGGAATATCAACTGCAACACACCCATTTGTCAAACTTGCGCTGTCAGGGTTTTGGGAAGGCGCTACTAAGCCCTTCGAATGTGACAAGAGTACGGTAAGGCTTAATTTTTGTATTTTGTAGCACCTGAAAATCTCCATAAAACGCATTTGGAGGACAATTGACTAAATCGACTTATATGCATAACTTAACCTTATTTAATAATGTTTAGAATATCAGTATAATTGCATTAAACAACTAAAACCCAATAGCCTTCATCTGTTCATCCTTAATTTATTTCTTCAAAAAATGTGATTATTTATGGTTGTTCACTTTACTATAAAGACTGTTGAAATATACTTTTCAGCTGTACTGTAGTTATCAATTTATTACATAGTAATCAATGAAACTAATGTTGATTTGTGTCTCAAAATTGAAACATAATATATTTAAGTGTGTTCTCCATTTTGATATACAAACAAACTAATTCTTTGTAAATTCTCTCTGTATCTTTTTCTCATGTACTTATCTTCTCTGAAATAATGCCTCCAGATGCCCGAAAATTCCGGGCCTTTCATACGTATAAGACTATTGGCTTCATAATCACATTGTATTCTTGAAATTTGCAGTTTTTAACTGAACAAACTATCAATTTTAAAGAAAACTTTGTTCCCAATATTCAATTCGGCAAGCTTGCGTTCGATCATCTCAATTTTAGTATGCCTCTTGGTATGCTTTAAAATTTCTTATTTTTTAAGATATGGGACCTCGAAAATGACTTTTTGATGCCTGGTTTATTGATGGCTGTCCAGTCAATGGAAGTAGGGGAGTACTCAATATTTTTAATATCCTACAAAATAATGTATGGTGAAATGGGATGCCCACCAAGATTACGGCCCAAATCGACAAGCCTCTATCACATACACATCTTAGGATCCATGAATGAAAACATAAAGTAAGCAAGAATATCAATTTTGGAAAATTAATATCAACTATTTTCTATGTTGCCACGGCAGGGCAGTAGCTAGCGTGTGCGCCTAGCAATCCGGGGAATGCGGGTTCGATCCCCCATCTGTCGGATGTTGAAAATCTAAAAATGCAGGACTGGATGCCCATTGGGTTGAGCAAATGTATGACAAACAATCCTCGTGAAAAATAATCTGTTAAGACGTCTGCACATTGCGGAAATCCGTACACTCCAGTTTCGGAGTGGATATCCGCAATGCGAAGACATCTTGAGAGACTATTTTTCATGAGAATTGTTTGTCAGACAATTGCCCAACCCAAAATAAAAATTATTCAATATTCATATGTCATTAGTACGACTTTAATGTTAGAATACCCTTTTATCACAGTGGAAATTGTTTTACATGAAACCACAAGGATAGACTTATTTTTGTATCAAAAGAATTAGATTAAGATGCTTATCTTTCAATTAACTTCCTACATTTTTAACTTATTAGGTGAATTAAAATATACATTTATTACATTTAACATTAAATTTATCACATTATCAACATTACCTACTCAAAGAATAAACTTTTATAAATTATACTTAAATCAATAAAATAAATATTTTATTAATTAACAGATTATTTTCATAAAATCATAAAAGTGACATTCTTGTAACTATTTACTATCCCCAAATAATTCAACAATATTTTTTAGTGGCAGAATACCTTAACACATTCAGAGTGTTTTTATTTAACTTTATAATTATTATTTATAAAACCAGATAACATTTTTTCGAAAGCCAATTTTCATATTAAACATTTGCTTTTGTATACCTGTCTTATTTACACTTCATAAATAGTAAAAATGAAGCGACTTTTCAGAATTAATATGACCTATGATTAGGTTAACACAAATGCAGTAACAGTTAACTAACTGCATTGATTAAATTCTGTAAAGTAATTTCTAAGTAAAAATCAAATAACATCTGAAATTTCAAAATTGATCAGTAAGTTGGTGTTTTTTTTTGGTAAAAATAAGCGTGTCTTATCTATTTGAATCATCAAAAGTTTTTGTCGAAATTAATTGTGATTTTTTCTTTTAGAGCGTCCACTGAAGATTTGACATTTGAAGAAATAATCAGTCAATTCCATGAGTTGTGTACTCAGGGAGATAGTTTTTATAAAAAAGACTTGTTCTCACGGGCAGAAGGTTGCTTTAAATCAGCTTTACATTTACTGGAGAAGTGTCCGTTAGCCGATGAGGCAGAAAGCCAAAAGTTGACAAAACACCTACTCTATATTCATTTGTATCTCACTATGTGCTATGTAAAAATGAATCAACCCAAACGAGCATGCAGCATGTGTAATAACATGAAAAAGATAGACATCAATGCATACTTGCAAAATTATCGTGCTCTGTTCCAGAATGGACTAGCTTTGATGATGATTGGAGAAACCATTGAGGCTGAAAAAAAATTCTTGACAGCCATTCAATTAAAGCCTAATGATAAAAACATCAAAGAACAGTTGAAATTGATTGAGGAGATAAAAATAAAGAATAAAGAACGAGCGGAAATTGTGAAAAAGATGTCTGGTACAAAAATAATTAAAAATAAATGTTTTAAATCATTTGAATAATAGAATGATTCCAAACATTTGAAAAATTACTTAAATAAAATACCAAAATACATTTTTATTTTGAGCTCCTTTTTTCTCTTTCCTATTCTTTGTAGGACTTCAAATATCAATTATTGTAGATAGTTCAGTTTGCAAGAGCATTTAAAACAGATTTCTTAAGCAAACCATGAGGTTAATATGCACGGAATACTTCATTATGAATTATTAAAACTGCAGAACATAAATTATTATGTGTATTGTAATCAATAAGAAAGATTTATCGAGGACTCGGAAGTGTTAACACTCAAGTTTAGTCAACCAAAAAGGAGTAATTCTTCTGCACGCTCTCTATCTATTATCTATTATCATTATCTATATTCAACAAACCTCACTGTTTTCGACTATTATCTTTTCGGATCAATAAAACACTCATTGAAGAGCAAAATGTTCAATAATCTGAGCAATATGGGAAATCACCTACTTACACATGTACACACCTTTTTTATAAGAAGAGAATCAAAAAATTTAAATTGATATAAAAGATTGCTTTTTTTTTTTAATATTTGTTAAACAAATATTAGTTTCTGTCCGATACCTCTAATATTAACATAAAAACATAATAATATGAGGCTAATAAATCTTATTCATTCAATTTTAATGTTATTGCATGCTAATTTTGCATCCTTTTAATATCCTAATTTATTATCTGAACAATAAATAAATTGGTAAGTTGCAATTTGCATTCATACATTCTCATTCCTTCTCACCTTTGTTTCTGATCCTGTAGAAGTGAAAGTGGGAGAGATTCCTGAATTTTTATTTGCTGAAAACGAAATTATATCATCAAAATTTTGCTGTCAACTCTTGTCACACGAATAAATTACTATTTTTCAATAATAATTTATTAAAACTAAATCTTGAACTGTATTTTAATATCTTTATTCACTTAACTTCTACTTACCTAAGCCATGACGATTCTTCACTGAGCGTAAGAAATGGTGCATGTACGTCAAGATACTTCCTCGACGATGTTTATTTAGATAACTATTTGGTGACCTAACAAAAATAAAACCTATACATATTTAAAATATCTCTTTTTACCAAAAATACATTTTATAGTTGAGGCGCCGAGTTCTTGTAAACCACTCTAAAATCATGACAATCGGTAAAGGTAATGTTAACGTTTAAAATTAGTTTAACTGAATTACGAACGCTAAACATTACTTTTACCGTTGGTCTTGATTCCAGAGTTTATTGCAACTCAACGCCACATTTCACTGATAGCACAAATGATATTTTTCACTTCTATAAAAAAAAAATCAAACGAAAAACGGTATAAAACTTTATATATTTGAATATAAATTCAATAAGAGAGCTTTTGTTACTTTAAAAAAACACATCTCTATAGATAGAAATATTTTATCTTCACCTTATACTTGAAAGTCTCATCATGTTTTGGATATATTTATATAAGACTAAAATCAAATTATAAGTAAAAACATAAAACATCACACCAGCTTAGTAAATTATTTAAATTACATTTTAATATTGGTGAAATTTAAATTGTTTTGTTTTGATCGAAATTATCGTACACAGTGGATATTTAAAACTACATTTACCCATATAATTTCGTTAAAAACTGTCATAATATTTTTCACATTTTCATTTAACATGTTATTTTTAAATGACAGAAGGCGTATATACGACTAAGCCGTGCGTGTGTCACACACCCTTTCGATTACTATGTTTTGTCTGCAATTACTCTCGCAATAAACATGTTGTCAATCTCGCTGATAAATCAGTAAACAGTGTCTATATACTATATTATATATTAACATAACCCATTAATATCGCATTATGAAAATGTAAGCGTATTTTATTATATAAGATCTATATCAAACGACAAATATGCTTAATTAGATTACCGTAACCTTTTAATTTTTATGAGATCTACATTTAATAAAAATTCGATGATCTTGCACTTCAACCAAAAGATACGGGCCGCCCCTCTATAATACGTAAGTGTGTAAAAATGAACTGGCATTTTAAATTTGCCGGCATTTTTTTTTCTGTGGCGAAACCAAAGTAGACATTTCTAGTATTCAAATTTGTTTGCAATATATTTTGTGCAATGACAGTAAACAGAAGGTCTATTCTGGTTTTGCGGCAAATTTAAAACGTCAGTTCATTATGGGACACGCTATAACAGCTCATTTTAAAGAGTTTTGCTGCATACACACGCAGGCTAAACTCTCCCAATTCTATCATCACGTTTCAAAAAAAATCATCAAAAGATTAAACTATGACAAGCCAAATAAATCAGTGATAAATTCAGAACAAAAAACATTTTATTGCAATGTCTGTTCTCCACGCTGAATATATAAAAATAGCCGTATCGTGCAGAACGACGCAAACAAAACTTCTACAGTTGCTGGTAGTTTTAAGGTTATTTGTTTTATCATTGTATTTACTAAATTGAATAGCTTTATGTTGAAATATCTTGAGTTTCAAAGAAATTCTTATTAAGCAAGGTATTAATCGAAATATAAAGGTTAGATAGAAAAAATCGTTGGAACTCTCTAGAGAAACAAAGGGGCGGACCAATTTTACTTGCTCCAGAGCGCTGAGTATATAGCTACGCCACTGATTAACAAATATGTTTATAAAACGTGTACAAACTATATGTTAATCCCAAAATATGCCAATGATACAAGATATTGCAAAAAATAAAACCATACTTGACAGAGTGACTTAAACCAAAAAATCGAGATACTTGTCTTTATAATATTGGCGACGATATGTAGATTAGTTAGTTTTAAAAATTTCCCACTTAAACCGTATGGGACTTATCACGAACACTGTTGTTTAGATTCTAGACAAAATTTTGCTAGCATTTGATTTTTGTATCAATATTTTTTCTAGTGTGAAAAGTATTTTTTTCGCGTATTGTCAATTTTGTTTAATTTTCATGTATCTTGTTTGAATAAAAATACACCTAATAATTTAATTCCCCTTTCAATTCCGTGGATACTGATTCATGAAATAAAACGAGCAGATGAATATGTAACTGATGTTTTATATCCTTTAAATGGCGTATGTCATGTGACAATGTAAGTCAATCCATTTCATAACAAATCATTCTTAACAACTCACAATCAGTGACTTTGCATTTTTTCCAAACACCTTACCAGTAAAACTTTATTCAATTGTAGCCTTTATTCGGCTTGGTGAATATAGTGCAAGTTGATGTGACGACAACACATTGTCGCGCTGCCGAACTTGTTTGCTTGCTCACCCACCTATGTATAACTATTTTACATCTCTGTTGCCGACCACTGCCTCCATCGCTCTGCCACCGTTGTATCTATCGTAGCCTCAGCCTTAGTACAAACTATTTCCTTACCGTCTGGTACCCGCGCATCTGACGGGAGAGTTCGTACCAATCCAAAATTTTAACTACAAACTGCGACATAACTAATTTTTATTTTGTTAACATATAATTAATTTTAAAGTTTATGGGCTAATTAACATACGCCGTTATTTTGTACTTATGTTAACATAAAATGCGAGCGAATAATAAATCTTGGCCTAAAAGTCATAAAACATATTAGTTTACATTAAAACGTAAAAATACTGTTTCCTCAAATATTGAATAGTGGTTTTATCGCTTTTTGTAATACATGCCTCTCACCGATTTATCAAATTGGCCATAGATGACCCGAAGGGAGCGCGGTGAAGTAGGGCGTGTACGTACGTATAGCTGCACATATAAATATTGATAACATGAAAATTATGTATATATAATAAATAAAAATGTATATGGAAAATAGGTGGCTACGTCAATGGTAACATTTCTCTGAGTGCGGTGATTACTCATATTATAACAAAAGAATCGACTGCAGTATCCAGTCAATCAATTCTTATAAAAAAATGGCAAAAAGTTATGATTATTTATTCAAATTATTGTTTATTGGGGATTCGGGAGTGGGGAAAACGTCCTTACTACATAGATTCTGTGACGATGAGCTTGATAATATTTCTATATCTACAATTGGTGAGTAACTTGATAACTACCATACGTGATTAATATTTGGATATAATACTTATATCACTTACTATTTGTCATGAAATATAATTATATTTGCTACACCAATGTATTTTTTTGGAAATCATCAACACTATCTCGTAACGCGGTAAAAGTTTATTTGGGCTAAAAGTTGACATTTTTAGATATTTTGAGGTATGAATGGAAACTAATCAAAAATACTACAAATTTTAATTTCCTTGAGTGATTGATCATGGTTAAACTCGGCCTAGTATTCATTTTATTTACATTACTTTTTATTTGTTTAACGGAAAAATATTCTAATATATATATTTTGATACGATAAAAAATGCGGGACTGAATGCCCAATGGGTTGAGCAGTTGTCTGACAAACAATGCTCGTAAAAAATAATCTTTCAAGACGTCTTCACATTGCAAAGATCCACATACTCCGCTTTAGGAGCAAACATGGTATAAAAAATAAAGGATAAAGGAACTAATTGCAATATATATAAATATATTATGCATAACAAGTAAGGAACAACAATAATTTCGCTTTGTTAAAAGGAAAATTAAAAATTAAAATTATGTTTTTCAAAAAACGTTGAAGTGAATAAAATGTTTTTCACGATTTAATAAACGATACATTGAATTTTGCTTTAACATTTTGCTGAAAACAACCAAACCACATAAATTAAAATCTAAGTAAATATTTTATACTACAATTCTATTTCTGAAGATAGTCACAGAAGTTTCGCAAAAACTCGTTCTCATTTTGACATTAATTTGGAAGAGCTGCGCGCGTACCAGGAGACCTTTCAAAATCATTGGCAGCGATAGGTTTCGTGCATTTTAATAAGTCAGCTGCGATATAAACAAAGGATAAAAATGATGGAACATTTTATAATTTGCCGACTGGTAAACGTAAGACTATAAATTACGTTACTTTCACGCATATTTTTGTGATATTTCATGCGACTAAGTAGCGGATACAATCGTTATAATATAGAGCTGTTTTTGCAAGAGATCGTAAGCGAAATTTTGGCGATTTTCGTTTTTTTTTTGTTATCAAATTACTTGATGGACGGAAACCTTCGTCGGGAAAGCAGCGGTATAAGTAAAAATGTATGCATTTTTTCATGTTATTCTATGATTTCTATTTTAAACTCCGTCGAATAATCGACGAAGCGACACATCATACCGAAAACGGCCCGATATGAGACTACTTATTGTTATTTACGTGCGTAACTTGTTGCAGTGTCGTTGTGTTGCATAACCTGGATGTCGCGTTTGAAACGTCAAAGTATGGGTGCATGTATACATGTATACATGACGTTTCTGCTGTCAACATAAGAACGGATTTTGGGGCAAAATTCCGAGACAGTTCATTCACCGGCCTAAAATCCATGTTTACCTATTATAAAATGATGGTATTTTTAATACCAGTTGAACGCTAATGTCAATGCGTCAAGCAATGAATGTGGGTTCGGCTTTTATATGAAGATTGCCATATAATTATGATCAGAATACTAATAATGTTGGGGCATCGCTTAAGGTACTTATATTTCACCAAAAATTTTACAGAAATTGTCTAACTTCCGAGTATTTCCAATAAAACAAAACAAATGGTGTCAGGGTCACCAAAATCTTGATTAAAGTTCATGTAGTCACATTCGTTATATGAGAAGGGTATTCCCAAAATATCGTCTCAATTACGTCTCGCGACATACTTATTCAAAATTCCTACTTTCGTATATATCTCTGGATTATTGTCGCAAGACCTTTTTATCAGGTCTCGCGACGTCTTCACCTTTTTTACTTTCGTAAATTCCACATTCTAAATAAAAAAGTAACCAGTTGTTTAAAAAGTACTCATACTGAAACGAAGCCGGTTTTTTTTCAAAAGTACTTACACCGAACAGAAACCGGTTCTTTCAAAAGTACTTATACTGAAAAGTAACCAGCTCTTTCCTAAGTACTCATAATTAGTATTAAATACTTGAAACCGGTACCAGTATTCAATAATTTATTTGAAAAGTATTCGATTCGAGTCCTTTTTTAGTAAAGTATGAGTACTTTTTAAAGAACCGGCTTCTTTTTAGAACGAGTACTTTTTGAAGAACCGGGTATTTGAATGATGAATGTGCGAAATTGAAAATTGTGACAGCGTGAGACCTAAAAAAGGATATACTAGAAACTACGAAAGGAGGAAAGCAAAAATTCAAATGTGTGAAAATATAAATTCTAAATAGCGTGAGACCTAAAAACGAGAAACTACAAAATTCTAGATGAATGTGCGAAAGTGCGAGATGATTGATTTCGATTCGTTTATCCATATGCAAAATCTAGAAAATTTATGCATGCTAGCCAAGAGGAAGTTAAAATGTCTGTTTGGAACAACTGAGAATTTTTTCGAGTCATCTAAACGCATTTCCTTATCGTGATTATTTTCGAAATGAAGACATTCTTAGGAGGTTCATTACGACATTAATATAAAATTAAAATGATTTCTGATTCAAATTGTTTGTAATATGCAGTAGTCCGTGTCAAAATTAGCAATTTTTAAGTTATTTCTCACACCCGAATTTGTTTATCTGTCATTAGTAAAAGGAATGATTTGTGCATTTTTTGTATAAAAGTACATATGAACATATTTTGATTTCAGGCATAGATTTCAAAATTCGAACAATAGAACTAGACGGAAAGAAAATAAAATTGCAAATATGGTATGTATGACGATAAATTAATAATTGTCAAATACTTTATTTATTATCTTTATTTGTAAGCAATTGATCTGAAATTAATGACCTAAGCCTTTATTTTTTTCAATAAAACTAATTGTTAGTATTTTTTCTTTATATCCATCATTTATGTAGTTTAATTTGTCTCAGGTATCAAACGAAATATCTTTCAAAGTCTTATATAGAATTAACCGTTAATAGAAATAATTAATTAATTGATTTAAATAGTTAATAGAAACCGTAAATAGAAATAGTTAATTTGTCTCCCCGGCTAGCGTAGTTGGTAGCGTGCGTAGCTAGCGATCCGGCGAATGCGGGTTCGAATCCCCATCTGTGTTGGATTTTTAAAAATCTGAAAATGCAG
>JAGVSQ010011623.1:0-12132 GCA_022683975.1 Rhyacophila evoluta | reverse complement strand
CCGCATTCCCCGGATCGTTAGACACGCACGCTACCAACAACGCTACCGGGGAGACATTGCATATTTAATCAAATGGAAAAAAAATCACACACTTTCCACGAAACACATGGCCATCAATGAAATGTATTCGGTCTAATCGCACCAATACTTCATCATTTGACCAAAACTTATTTACGATTTGAAGACTTCCAGAATATGATTATTATATTGTTATTCTGACGTGTGGTATATGGGCACGCAGTCAGCCGAAGCCATACACCTACACATTGCTTGTGTGCGCATAGCCTGAAGATGCCAAGATCCAACGATCCACTTGTATAATATGTAGACATTGCAACAAATTAAAAATAATATTCAATTAAGAGTGAATTTTAACCAAAACGTCTAAGAGTCTAATGCAGCGATCCCCAGTCTTTTTGAATCTAAGATTACATTCTAGAATATCAGTCGGGCGGTGGGCACCATTTATTTTTTCAATGTATTTTTTTTAATTTTATTGAAAAGTTTTTTTTACTGTAGTCGTACATCGGCGAGCATAGGGTTGGGGACCATTGATCTAATGTATCTTATTGTATAATGAATGTGTAACGATTTTTTTTTTATTATTCGTACTCATCCGTCATTTCCATTGAGTTAGCGTTTCCGATTGTTTTTGTATCACTTCTGTGATGATTTTCTCTTTGAAGTGGCGCCGACAAACCACCGACAAAGGCGCTGCAAAAGAAGCAAAATAATTTTATAACTAAATTCACCATCACTAATCCATTGCTAGCGCGCCCTCTACCATGAAACCGACCCATTCAATTTCAGCTATTTGCGCGAACGTTTTTAATTTTCATTTTCTGTATAATTAGAAACGATTCCGCCTAAATTGAATGCCCATAATAATGAGGATCATTTAAATTTTCGTATAATTATCGTTATTAATAAAAAAAATTGCTTAATTCATCTAAATTTTTAAAATTATTATTCCACGAGCATCATAAATAATATAGTATACCAATATTAATACGGTGAATTATTCATTGTTATTAATTGTACATATTAAGGCCAATTTTTTTTTAATAACTCGAAAGAAAAATCTGCTCAAAATTCATTTTATTTATGTAGATCAGTGTCATTCCAAACCATTTTCAAAAAATATTACGTATTTAATACAATCTATTTCACATTGAATTGAATTATTTGATAAAACACTGAATTGTGAGAATACGAATAAAGGAAAAATCAATGTATTATAATTATATTGGCTTTCTATCAAAGTTCACGTAATTAAAATATGTTTCCGATTATGATAATATTTGAGAAGGTAGTTTATCTTGTTCAAATACTTTTATTTTAATATTTTGTAAACTATTTAATGTATATTAAAATACTTTCATCATGAAATCGAGTGATACACAGAAGTCAATGTTTATGATTGAAATTAGAATATTTACATTGGAAGTAATAAATTTTAACCATCATATTGGGTATATGTTATATGAAATTTAATATTAATTAGCACTCATTTCATACAAATATTCAATAATTTAGAACACCCGCTGTTGACACAACAATTAAAATGATCGTCTGGAAATGAAAGGGAGGCACATATAATAGATAGAGAGAGGAGTACTGCATCTCTTTCGCCGTGTCCTCTCGCACGTTGCACCTTTAGCGAGTGCATCCAATCAGAAGTTCCCAAAATATTATCTAAATTTATCAAAATATTAATTATTGAAATAAAGAAAAATACAAGCATGCAGCGATTGCAAGCAAAAAAATCTTAGTTTCATCCATCAGCTATGTCTATAATATATCGATATATTCGGCGATTAAATCTTAGGATTATAGTCGATATAATGATCTTCCGAGTTTTTTTGGAAAGTTAATAAACCAAATTTACTAAATGGGTACGTAGACGATATAATGAGAAGAACCAAGACCAACACTCCAGGCTACTAGGGTACTTATCTCTAAAACTGTCTTCGAAATCGTAATAAATTACGTATCGACCTCTGTTCTTTAGCCATATCCGATTCCAATCCTAAGGATATGGCCAACCCGTGACCTTCCAAGATTCTCTATTACACACCAATTGCATTGTGGCATTCAAATTATGCCAGGACCTTTGAACTCTGCCGAATATGCTCTCCGTAGAACCCTCATCCACAACATGCTTCTATGTAGTAACCAGTCCCAGCCCACAAAACACAGATTTTCTACATTAATCATTATAATAATAGAAAATATAAAAGATAAAATTATAACGATAGTTAACAAATATATTACAGAATTACTCGTACATCTTTATACTCCTGTTTATGTTATATACTGTACGAGTGCAAGTACAATCGTCATTATCAGGGCACACATTGATGCGTTTATAAATGGCATTAAACGTATCTATACTATTATTCACCATTCTATGTCGCCTATTGAGAAGATCTGGAACAGCTGAAGGTTTACGCGCTTACGGGATAAGGTAAAACAGACCTGCCGGCTGCAAAGAACCGACAGACAACAACTCCGTGTAATGGACACCCCTTTCCCTGCTCGAGCCCTGTCCGATTGATGTTTGATGTTTGCCGCGCTATACAGCCGAGCCCTGGAAGGGACGGAGCTCACAATTGGATTCTGGATTTATAGATTTTATTCCATGTATGAGGGCTGGGGTTTTATATTTTTCATAACTTTCGGTAAATTGAAAATAAGGAGACGCTATAATTATATTTATGGAAGCATTTTAATTATCCATTGCGATTCTAAAACTAATTAATTGTACGTGGTGGTAATTTGTGAAATGCTTTCATATTAAATTATTAGCAAAAAATCGACTTATTATTAACATCGCACAATATTATAAATTTATCCAATAAAATAAATCAGTAATTCGACTACTTTTATCAAAAAACAAATACTAAATTCAACTGATTTTGAAATCCGTGGCTAGAACCAAACCATCATGTATCTCATGTTAGTGTCCATGGTTAATTTTGTTGATAATGATCGGAACCACGTCCAAAAATTTCAAAATGCCGTAAAGTAGTATGAAAAATTAAAAACTTTAGCTTTGAGAAATATCTTCTTCTTCTAATTAACTTTTCATATGACTGACCAAAACCATTAAATTGAGTACATATTTGCCACATAACGCATTTGGACGTATTACATCAGCGCGAGAGGTTGTATATTTCTTGGAGCCGAAGATTGCGGGTTCGAGTTCGATCGCCGAAAAAAATATGCTTTCATAGTGCATACTTAAAAATATATTTAAATTGCCAATATAGTACCCTTTGGCTATAATGAATGGCTGACGTATAGTATTCGTAAAAAACCCATCGAGACACTTTCAAAGATTTTTATACATACTATTGTACAATTTGGATTTATATTTAAGAAATTTTGAATCAAGTAATTAATGATAATCCGTGCTATGTTAATTTATTTGAATACTCGATATAAGTAAACTTAACTAAAGCAACGGGCATAGTATGTAAGCCATTGCATTATGTTCACTATTGTTGACCATGTCTGTAAAAGTAATTCATATATTCACATTGAATTAGTTTTTTTAAATCACAAATTATTGAAAATCTTAACTGACGTAGATGTATAAACATATTCGCGTCCTTGACGAAGGCGCGGAGGAAACCATCATTGGGTTCATTGGCTCGAATCGTTGGAGTGCATCTCCGGAGTATGACAAGTCGCAGCGGCGTCGGCATCTCAAAGCAGTGCAGCGGACAAAAGTGCATTGTGATGTAGATCGATTTCACCCTCGTGCTCATATTGTGAGATTGTGAGGTGCTCATTGCCCATTGCCCAACAGCGAGGGACTATCTTTGCTTTATCCGCTTTATTGTATCCTCTCCTTACATGTGAATGCTCTTTCATACATCGATACGCATACACGCTGTACCTTATTCACAATATAAGAAAATACAGAGTGGTTAACGTGTATTGTTATAACTTTGGTATTAATAAGTAGGTAACTCCATAAGAAAGAACGCGTTTTTTAAATTTGTTGGTAAGATATTGTATTTAGGAAAGACATATTTTGAAACGTTCAGTAAGAATGAAAGCAATAAAATATCAACATTAAATTGACTATTATGCATCTTATAAGTGTAAGGTTGAATATTTCTTATTAAAATTTAATCAAATTTTATTCAATTTCGTGGTTTCGAAATTTGGAAAGAAAATTCAATTTTATTTTTATTATAATATCTTTCAATTATCAATGAGAGCCGATTTTAAGCAAAACGTTTTTTATATTGTATGTAAATAAATTATTACAACCGTTTTTTTCACATCAACTGAGAAGACGAAACTAATCTTCAATAATTTCTTTATATATTATTTATGGTCTCTTACCACTTATTTTTACATGTATAAAGTAAAAAAAATAAAACTGCAAATAAAGAGAAATGCTTAGATGGAACATTGTCCTTTATATTAGATTATTTTAGTATTTAGGAACACCCTACCGTACTCACAAAATATCACGTTATACGGAGAGACTCGACTTGTCAGATACTAGATCGAGACATGGTTCGTCGATTGATTTGTTCCAAGCATTTTGGTTTGTTTGAGCCTGAATGAATCTTTAGATGAGCAGGCGATGCTTTGACATTCGCCGATATTGAAGTCCAGATAACACACGCCATCGCTAAACAACCGGCACCTTTATTATTAACCTAACGTTTAGTACAACGTAGAATTTTGATCACAATATTAGTTTTACTTTTCGGACGTTGATATTAGGTATGATACTTAACATGAACATGAGTATTAAAAAAACTTAACGTGAAAAACTGAGTTACTAGTTCTACGTCGACTTACTTTAATATGTATCTACTCCCATATCGGTTTTGCCTGCATGTAAAACGTTTTCTATGAAAATTAAACACACATATGAGTCCATGAAAAGTGAAATAAGCTATCTGATAAATAGTGAAACTTGCTTATTTTCACTCAGAACCAGTCACAAATGTAAATATTAAAATAACTCAATGAACAGTTTTATTTTAAGTTGTATAATATTATAACGCATCTAACTCATTTTTTAAATAACATTTGGCTCATTTAACTTCTCAAGGGCTCATATATTATATTAAACACACCAGTTAATAAAATGTTCAAGGCGTATAAATGTATACTAATCACACGTATACATTTTCAGTCAAAAGACTATTTCAATTGAATTTGGGGAATTATTGACGCTGTACACTTTTCTTTCGTTGCGTAAAAATTTAAGTATATTTTCGGTTGAAGGATTTTTGGGTACTTTTAATAAATTTTGTTGCAAATAAAAAATCTTTTAAAATTTGTGAAAATTGGATAATAAATAGTAGAACAATTAATATTTTCGACTGATGGTGCTTGATGGAAATTGATTTGAAATTCTAAATTATTTAAATAGTAGAACAATGAATTAGACGTTAGATTAAAAAAAATAGCCGTAGACTTTCTTTTGACGCTCACAGTATATCCGCACCGTTCGATGAAAGTATAATTTCCGACAGGTGAAACGTGATAAGAAGTCAAGGAATGTGACAGCCCTGCGACCCTCAGTGCCCCGCTGATTGTTCGCATCTGTCATTTGTACTTCTTCCACATGTTGGCCGCAGAGTGAATAACGGAGAGTCAGGAGTGAAGAGCGAAGGGAAACACCGACAAAGTTCCGCCCGAGGACTGACTTTACACTTTGGAATCTATCGCTATATCAACCATATATTATTCTTATCAACTTTCTTTAATGTAGTAGAGATAAGAGAGAAATCAATATCGCTAAAGAAATTGGGTAGCTGTTGAAATTGGTTTCATAAAGAAAACCAACCAAAACTTTTATAATAATAAGCGCTATGAATAAATTTTAAAGTCCAATATTTTAGGATACTGGATTAACATCGTTGATGAAAATAATATCGGTTTTAGTGACCGGGCTTTGCAGGGCTTTTAATGAAAACCCGTCTCCACGAACTGCGGTTTTCGGGTTATGTACAAATATTCTAATCCACCATTCTGGAACACATAATAAAAGGTAACCAAAATTACCGCAAACATAGATTTATGAATGTATCCATAAGTACAGCATCATTTTCTGAATTTTGTTTAATACATATTTTAATCGCATGATATTATTGAATGAACCTTATTGTTACGATATTTTCTCTAATCATTAGAAATATTACATTTATCATGGACTAACAAATCGTTTATATTTATAATGCCTGATAACGGCGAAAGATGAAAGTGACGAACTAAATGGAAGTGTTAACATATTTGCCACTTTGAATCAATCGCAATCAATCATTATTCTCATCTGACAGTTCAAATCGTTTTTCACTATCGTAGATTAGATTTTTTAAATATAAAACCGATTCTCAGTAATCTGATTAAAATCTTTTTAAAATGTGTAATTCATATATTATATTATATTATACGAGTCACACAATACCAATTAATAATGTCTGTATCATTTTAAAAAATCAGAATTAATCAACATATTGCGCATAAACAACATATTATTGGTTGTAGCAACAATAAAAAAGATTTTATCAAGGTCACCCACACCATACCATTGGGCTGCGAAACAGTATTTTTTGACACATAATTATTATTGGCTTGGTTACGATGTGTGCAAAATTGCAGAAAATGTCGCAGGATATTCGTAATTTACACAGGGACACGCATTGATGAATTAAAAGTGTAAAAAATATACAAGTTACACTATAATAGAAAAAAAGCCCAGATACTGTTTTACTATAATATGTGCAAATACAGTGGATGCCGGATATTATAACCAATGATAATGTCATCAATCGGCTGATGTTATAACAATCAGTGGGTACGAAAATACATCATATAAAATCTCTTAAAAATGATTTGCTTATTATAATGAAACTTCTGATGTTGTTATCAATTCTGATAATTATTATATATTTGTAAACGTTCTCAAGTTAATCTATCGATAAATTTTAATAAAAAGACCACAAATATGACGATTATAATATTCAGGATTTAATAAATTCAAACAAACGTATATTCATGAATTTTCCGAATAAATTATGTTTTAAAAAATTTAAAGGTTGTATTCTTTTATAATAAATTATGTTCAACCGTATATTTTTAGTCTTCTGCTTAATGTTATCAGCTGGTTATTGTCATCACGATAAGCGGCTTTCGCTGTACTATGCAATCAATACATAGTGTGCACATTATTCTGAATTTATCCGGCTCTCGATGTGTTTATAATTGTAATTGATAGGTTTTGAAGTGCACCGAGCACTCACCGCGTGTGAACTCCATGGGTTATTTACCTCTCTAGGTGGTAGTTAGTGGCGTTACCCAAATATCTGCGAGAAGGATAAATTGCCTACATTAAAAAGCGCGTATGACTTAGTTGTGTGACTGATAGATGCAATTAAACACTTGGAGTTTAAAATAAACCTTAACCATGATAAATCATTCACTGAAATGCTGATACAAATAGGTGGTACTGAAGCAGCCGAGGAGTAATTAGACGGAGGAATAAAAAATATTTTATTAATATCCATATATACTCGTATGTGCGCCTAGAAATCCTAGGAATACGGGTTAGAGCCCCATTTCTGTTGGATTTTAAAATATCCGCAAATGCATGACTAGATGCCCATTGGGTTGGACAATTGTCTGATAACCAAATCTCGTGAAAAATAATCTGCTAACACGTCTTGACATTGCTGAGATCCATATTCTCCATTTTTTGAAAGGATATCTCTACATACTGTGTAGATCTATGTTCGTCAATCTGGGATCAAACATAGTAAAAAAATGTTTAAGTGGACTACACGTTGATAAAGTTATAAAATATTTCCATGATATATTTCTTTGAAGATTATAATTTTTTATAAGATAATTAATTTTATAGACCAGTATTCCCGTTACGACACCATTGTCAAGACGGTGTAACCATAATCATCTACAATTTTACATATAAATATATATATATTTATAATCATAATATCAACAAAATAAAAAATATACAGAATTATAATTTAATATCCAATCGTTGTAAAATTGAGTTGAGTATTGAGTATTAATTAACTAACACCAATTTCACGAAGTTGTAATAAACAATACTCTCAATGTATTTATTATTCGCATTATATCCTATAATACATTTTTATATCTGATTTATCTCACTATAGTAAATATAATATTATTTCTTCAAACTCTTGATAATGCTTAATTTAATTTAAAACATACCGCTTAAAATGCGTATCACGGACGAAACGTTAATTATTACAGTTAAAGAAAATGTAATATATGGATAAATAATTAGATACTATACAAGTTTTTGAAAGAGTAATTGTTTTCTTATATTGAAAAAAAAAATCGTACGCATCTGGCTGTAATGGACGACGCCACCAGTGTTCAAATATTAGGGAGTCTTTAATCATATGGATAACATTCGTCAGTGCCTTCGGGAACCATTTAATCATGCCAAATTAAATGTGTCGGCGGCTTGGCAATATATTCACATATTTTCAATCAATTTTAAATTATTAGCAAGGTAAGGTAATGCTAATAGTTTTAGGCCTTTTTGTATCACTGCGATACATATTTATATTGTGTGTGTATTATTGTTTTTTGGGATTTTCAATGGAAGGAAATAACCCTAAGAAATACCGTACCCCACAGGAAAAAACCAATGTAGTGTATATTCATTACGCCTGATGAAATTTTCGAAAAAACCACTGCAAATCTTTTTTTATATAAATTACTCGACTGCTTCAATCATCTATAAAGTTGTGTTCTTTTTGTCTTAAAAGTTTCAAGAAACATAAAAATAAAACAAGAACATTAACGCAATCACTTATCAATATAATATCAATGTCTCTCAACAAATGTTACTGCACAAAAATAAATCATTAACAAGAACCTTCAGCCGAAATTTCGAATTGTGATTTGTTTAATTATTGAAAATAAAAATCGAAGAAACGACCTAAGTAAAACTGCCTTTCTAATAATTTTAGTATTTTATGAGTATTTCGAAATGCATCAACGGATGCGAACTGATAAATAAATTATAAATGCCAAGGTTTCGTAGCGTTATTCCGACAACCCAGTAATAGCTCAGTGGACATCAACTATTATATTTATATTAATGACATGCCAATTATAATATTGGACCAAATACGGCAATTTTTAGTAACGTAATTTTATTATTCAGAAGTAAATATTCCATCAATGAAATCAATCAACATAAATTTAGCATCCATCATATTCATACATTATGAAATTAAATGTATTAAATATTAACCATAATCCCTATATGTATTATCTTAATTGTATAATTAGGCGTTTGAATGAAAATAATCATTTGTTTGCCACAGTGGAAAAATCTGATAATACGTCACTAATGACATCTATTTTAGAATCAAGAAAGGATAAAAATGCTTTGGTCATGCTTGTGTATTGGAATCGAAAATGTAAAAATTGTTGTACTTGAATACATACTTCATATAGATATAAAAGTAAATCAATCTTAAACTAACATCAAATCATACACAGTATACATCCTTGCTATAAATTTATATAGATTATGTTTATTACTTTTAATAATTAAAATAAATGATATATACAGTAACCAACCAAGCAACTAATTGTTGCAATTTTCGATAATTTCGAATTTCATAAGATATTAATGTTATTCTGCAAAAGAACTTAAAGATAACTGTGAGAGAAGAATTCCAATATGCAGTTAAATATGATTGGATGAATCAGCGAAATGAGTATCATGATTTTGTAGGATTGGTTACACCTGAATCGCAGACTTTTTCACTATCGTAAATTTACATGGCCACTAAAAGGTGAATGGGAAGGTGAACTAACTCAGGAAGGGAAAGAAAGAGAGGAATCGAGCGGAGTGATGTAAAGTGACTGACGACTGACGTCTGATGGGCGATGGAACAAGAATGCGGAATTGCACAATGTTCTCTCCTGTGCATCTAATGGCTGACCTGAGAGGCTTGCAACTTGGCAACTTTGATCCCGCGAGACTACGTCATGCTAGCGGTAAAACCGATCCCCAATCGTAAAAGTAATTACTGCGCTTCATCAAAGCTGTTATCACTAATTTCGTTCATTTGTTACTCTATTCGATATCACCCGACTTGTACACATTTACTAATTAAATATATTAATGTTTATTTTAATTATATGATAACTTTAGATCGGCAACCTTACTGAGAATTCTCGAACAATATTCACAACTTAACTCAATTAAAATCTCACGGAAATACCAAATTCTGCAACATTCTCAACAAATTGGTACTTTCCATTTGATCATACTATCATATAGAACCATTTAATCAAAATAATTCTGAACTAGATTTTCAAAATTTCAGTCTTATCGGTAATTGACTAATCACCATTAATTCTCACCTCAGACAGACGTCGTCCGGCGATGGGTCGTCGCCAGCTTAGCTTTCTTTTTTGTCGTCATCCGGTGATATCGATGTGTGAATTAATATTTTCACATTATACACCAGTGATGCATATACATTTAAATTAACCATCAATTACTTTGATTATTTGTAAATCATTTTTCATTAAAACGACATAAGTCGATTTACAAAATAAGCTTTCTTACTAAATGGGAGTTACCAAAACATCCGTGAAGTCCACGTGGACTGTTATAAAAGCTGTTCTTCCTAAAAGTTAAATACCGCCTTTTTAATTCGTAAATTTTGATGTTATGGCTTAAAGGTAATGCACTTGATAAATCTTGTTAAATGCTCAACATAAACTGAATTTTATGGACGGATATTTGACTATGGGAAAAGATAACGGACAGTACATACAGCCATTTATAATTATTTACAAGACAAGTTGTAATATTAAACTTGACTTAGCCACGTACTGCGGATGCCCCAAGAAAGTCTTTATATTACCTACCTGGTATTAAAGTAAATCAAGCAAGCAAACTCCCACTCTTCTAAAAAGTACCTACGTAAACATTTGTTTACACACGTTATGTATACATGTACTCAACGCTGAACATACCTCAAAGGAAACGTACCGAGTTTCTGAATTCCTAAATGCAAACTGTATTAAGTAATCTCGAGAGCTGTAGCTAATATATTGTGGCTAAACAAAAGTCAATCTGAATGAAGATCGAATCACCAAAAGGAATCACGAAAGGAAACGAATAATATTTGTCAGGCAATTGGTCATGCCATTGGGTATCTTACACAACTTACAATACTTCCATTTTTTGAAAGTATGCACAACTATGTCAAAGCCTGTGTATTTATTTACCACCTTAATCACCAAACCATTGAATTTTAAATAAAGAAAATTCACCATTAAAAAATATAAGTTAGAATAACGTACCTTACGAATGTATGAAATGAAAAACAATTCGTTACTTTAATGACATCATGTAACAAAAAACACACCTTGATATAATTTAACTGTTTACGATGAAGGGTGCTTCGTCCCAGTTTTGAAGAGCCGCTGGCCATAGTCATTATTTCGAAGGCTCGTGATTAGTATTTCGCGCTGGGGGAAGTGGGCCTCCGCACACACGAATCGCCTCTTTGTGCGCAGCCGACACATTGATTGATCATTCATCTACCTACTATAAAATATTATTTCATTTATTTATTATTATTGCTTCAATCCGCTGATGACTTGCAAATCGGCGATTATACCGGTCAACTTTGTTTTTAGGCAACGGTCGTCGTATTATAAAGATGTCTCAACAATGTTTCTCCTCATAGAAATATATGCGCTCATTACAAAATATGTGTTAATAATTTTCTCTCAGATATTTGTGATCGGTACATTTATATTCAATACTTACTAATATTTTATAACAAGCCATCGATTCTGGATCTCTCGTTTTCATAGTATGATTAAAATGTCAGATGTTGTATTTTCTTTTATCCTATAAGCTTCATCGTCACCAACTCTGCAAGAAAATTGAACTGTTTTTTTTTCTTTATAATGTAAAACTTATTTTTTTGCAATCTCTTGGTACATCTTTGTATTAACACTTGGCCTGCGGGAACCGTAAATATTACGTTATTGTGTACTCCAGAGGTTATCTGCCAGACTCGGAACGTTCCGTGCCTCATATTTTAAATATTTTGACAG